>JAMPIV010003456.1:145000-189934 GCA_024509875.1 Oreohelix idahoensis | reverse complement strand
CTCGTGTTAGTATTGCCTGTGCCTGCTTTCTGCCTCTCCCTTCTTTCTATCTTTAGTCCATCTGTCTTTTGTTTTTGGTAACATAGTGTAGAAAAAGACATGAATGGAATTTTAATTCTAGGTCACTTGCGTATTTCAAGGTTTTTCTTAGAAATGGAGTACACTTTTTAGTGTGTTTGGGAAACGCGTGTATACTGCAGAAGGCTTTACTATCAACGTGAAACGTTACAATTTGCAGACGAAGTGGAAAACAAGGGGGATTTCGAGTACAGTCATTGTGACAGCACTGTTCTTTACCATTCTTCTTTCCTTTTATTAAATTTATTTGTTAGACCTTATATTGTCCTTTTAATTTATATATGTGGATGTAGAATTTCACGACAAATCCTCCCCTCTTAAAACAGACGTTATATGTCAGTCTATAATTCTATATACACATAGAGAAATTTCTTATTATTCCTGGGGTTTTGGGTGATTCTCATCACACGGATGGCGGCTTAAAAAATCCGCTCCCAAATTTGTTTTTCCACTTATATACTCTATGCTGAACTCAAATGGCTGCATCAATAAAGACCAACGGAGTAATCTAGAATTCTCATGTCTAGCCTGTGCTAGAAACGATAAAGGTTTGTGATCCGTTTGCAACTTAAATGCCTTCCCATACAGATAAATATTGAATTTCTTTATCGCCTATATTACTGCAAGACATTCTTTTTCGCTAGTTGAGTAATTGGTTTCAGCTTTATTCAACTTTCTGCTAGCATATGCCACTGGGCTTAATTCCCCATCCAATGCATCTGATTTCTGTAGTAGAGTTGCACCTAACCCAATATTACTGGCATCCGTCCTTACTATGAATTCTTGACTTAAGTCAGGTAATTTCAAAATAGGTTTGCTTGTGAGCTTTTCCTTCAATTCTTGGTAAGCCATTTCACATTGTGGTGTCCATGTAATTCGATCTGGGTTTCCTTTACGTGTCAAATCAGTTAGCGGTGCACATATGGAACTAAAGTTTTTGATATACTTCTGGTAGAAACCACATAATGAGACAAAGGATCTCACGTCCTTCTTGGTTTGTGGTCTTGGGGCTTTCTTTAGTTTCTCTAAATTCTTTGGGTCAGGGGTCATGTTTCCCTGATAAACTGTGTGCCCCAAGAATTCCAATTCTTTACATCCAACGCAACATTTGGTTGGTCGGGCTGTTAAATTCGCTTCCCTAAGTCGATTAAACAGCATGTTCAGAGAGTCAATGTGTTCCTCAAATGTTTCTGTTGCTATAAGGATATCATCCATAAAATTTGTGATGCATGGGTTATTCAGAGGGTCCAATAATTTTCTCATCATTCTAGAGAAGACACTAGGCGCATTCTTCAATCCAAATGGCAATCTATTAAACTCATAGTGTCCTTCTGAGGTACTAAAAGCTAGGTATGGTCTAACCTCAGGCTTTACTGGAATCTGATAGTATCCTTTACTCAGATCCACTTTTGAGAAATATTTAGCTTTATTTAGCCTGGCAAACAACTGATTTGTATCCGGCAATGGATCCACCTGTCCTTCTGTAATAGCATTCAGTCTGCTGTAATCTATACAGAGTCTATGTTCTCCAGAGGGCTTCCTTAAGAGTACAACACCGGAACTATACGAGGATTCACTGTGTGAAATAATTCCTTCCTTCAACAAATAGTCAATCTCTTCCTTCAAAGCTTTCTCCTTAGCAAACGGAATCGAATATGGTTTCATACAGACAGGTGTGGGGTCTATCAGTTTCATATCATATTCCAATAGGTTTGTATGCCCAGGTCGGTCTATTAACACCTCTGTATGAGTATCTAGAACCTGTTGCACTCTCTCTTTCTGAGTTTTCGTTAAATGTGTACTGATTTTCACCTGTGCCGCTGTCTCACAGGAGTGTAATGGATATTCAAATGATGAAAGTGTTTCCTTTTTCATCTCCATGGCAATGGACAAGGTCAACAAGTGTGTCTCTTCCTGATGTTCTCTTTCCAAATATTTCTTCAGGAGATTCACATGATAGATTTTTTCTTTCCCCTTCTTATCTATCTTATAATTGGTTCTAGACACCTTCTCTAGAACTGTATATGGACCCTGCCAACCAATTTGTAACTTATTCTGACTACCAGGTAGAAGAAGCAGTACCTTCTCTCCCACAGCCAAATTTCTGTCTTTCGCCTTCCTGTTATAATAGGCAGCATGTTTCTTCCTGGCTTGTTTCAAATTTTCATTGGCAAGTTTCCAGCCAGTTTTTAAACGAGTGGTCAGCTCATTCACATATTGGTATGAAGATGTAATATTTTCCTCTGCCTTTTCATCCGTCCACGTTCTTAACAGCGTTACATATGGACCTTTAATTTTGTGGACCTATTTGTCCATGCACCGGTATGGTCTCTTCCACTTGAAGCGCTATAGTGATGATTTTTCTTCCCAGAATTATCATTCACAAAACGACCGCTACCAATTTTCCTCTTGGGGCTGTCTCCCCACTTAAAATTCTTGATGAGAGATTTCCTCTCTACATCCTCTTCCTCCAGTTTGTTTAAGTCCGATTGAGGGATTTTCGGCTTATCCTGGGGTAAGACATCTTTTTGCACTCTCCGCATAGTGGCCATTGTAAAACAGTTAAGTGAAGCTTGTCCGTGAAAAGGGGCTTCCCATTCCCTTTGGTCCACTTTATCAAATTTATTTTTCTTCGTATTTTCAGGCCTAGTTTTACCCCTTGGCGTGTCCAGGTCCTGATCCATGTTCCCACTTGTGGGTGTTCCCTCATGTGCTATGCTACACCTTTCTACAAAATTCTCAATGTCCCATCTTGCCTTAGGCAAATAATAATTGTGAGCCACCTTTTGTATGATGGTACCTATTTTCTCATGGTCCCCATCTGGTTTCACATGTAGGCTCCTTATTAAGTCTGTCCTATATCTTTTAGGAAGTACCAGCTGTCTCTGACCTTTGGATCTAGCTCCAGTCTTCCTATACATCAACTTGTTTTTCATGTAAAAATCTCCCTTGCCTGGAGTTGTATGACAAGTTGACAATTTCCTGAAACAAGGCTTGAGTGTTTTATCCCCAGCCTGTGCCTTCCTCATCTCTTCTGGAGTGGTATCCAACATAATATCCTCCTCCTTTCTTGAGGTCGACCTGACCTGAAGGGTGGCCATATACACAGGTTTCCTTCTGCAACGGTCAGTGTCATGATTGTCCATCTGACAATTTTTACACCATCTTTTCCCTTGGTTGAAAGATTTTCTTTCATCATATTTCCTTTCATCGAATTGTGGGATTTTATTTTTATTGTCATACCGTGGCCTATCAAATTGGTGCTTACCTTTGTTTTGATCCCTAGGATCAAATTTATTAAAGTTCTGTGGTGTCCTAAAATTATCCACCTGTTTCTTTTTATTACCTGTTACCTCTGTTTGAGCTGCTTGATCTCATTTTAGCAAAAACTTCATAAGCTGCCCCACGAAGTCCCTGAGATAACTTTAAGCTCCACCTTTCTCTCTCTAACCCATACGTGGTAGCTAATAGTTCGTACCTATTTAGATAGCTCTCAATATCATCGTCTTTCTCAACGAAATGATCTAAATGAAAATTCATAGCTGAGGTTGAGGCTCCTTGGCTAGCAGTGGCATCAGAGGTAAAGGGACTGGCACCATTTTCAGGAGCATGGCCTTGAAACTCAAACTCCCTTAGTCGTAACTCATGTTCCCTTTGTAATCTCTTCTCCTCCTTTTCCGCTTCCCTCTCTGCAGTCAATTTCTTCTCTTCCCTTTCTGCAGCCTGTCTTCTTTCCTCGGCTTCCAATGCTTTAGCCTCTTTGTCAGCCTCAATCTGCAACCTCTTAGCCTCAGCCTCAATCTTTCTTTCGGCCTCTTTTTCTAATCTTCTTTCTTCCCGTTCAATATATTTGTCACATTCAGCAGTGACATAAGCAATCATAATTTGCCCGTCCATTCCTAACTCTTTCGCAGTCTGTACAGCAGCAGATCGAAATTTTGCCAGGTCGGCCATTGTCTAACAGATAAATGTCTAAAATTTTTAACTAAACAATTTTATCTATGACTAATTAACTCAGGACAACACAGGCACTGTGAGCTCAACCTTATTTATTTTCACCCAAGGATACCTTTTAATTCTTATTATTCCCAATATTTTTAATAGGGAAAGATTCAAAATCCCGAGAGCGAGACCCCAATATATGTGGTAAAGTGGGATGTTATAAGTATTTATAGGGGACTTAGTGTACTGACTGAGATCAGCTGTGAAGGTATCTATATCTAATAAGAGTAGTGTATTATAGATAACCTTACTTGCTACCACATATTTTTACCTCAGTCAGAATTATTCTGGAATATTGTGATGACTACGTTATATGTCTAGGGTATGTATATGATGAAGTGTAAGTCACAACAACAACAGACAGATAAACAATTTAATTTATTCCACCACACTTGACAACACTGTGACACTCACATACATATAACACTCTATGAGAATATCTTAAATGAGTCACTGATAACTTTTCAAATATCAATATGTATTCAGTGCTGTCATTAATGTATATGTGTCCTGATTCAAATACAAAGTGAACCAGGAATCACAATCAATTTTAATTACAAGTTATATGTACAGAATTTATCAATATGAATCTTGTAGTGACATATTTTATTAATATTATCCTATGTGTGTCAGTTGTGTAGTAGTAATATGAGGAATACTGGTTTTGTTTTTTTTTTTTTTTCAAGCTCTGTTGGTATTTGTCATCATGACTTCAATAGTTTGTTTCTGTTGGAACTAGTATTAGAGATGTTCTCAGTTCCTGGCATTAAAACAATTAATTTCCCCTCTTAATTTTATTTTACAATGTCAGTTTAAGCTGGGGGTACATAGTGTTGAGCTCAGCTGGCCACATCAGCTTATCTTTCATGATGGCGGCAGGAAAAGACTCCTCTGCTCGATTACTTCAATGAGTTCTGGAGCCACCTCACTGTTTGCTATAAGGACCAAGGAGTATGCTGTCCGCCTCTGGATTCAGCAAAGCTCTGTCCAAGTGCTGCTCAATAACTTTAAGACCACGGTCCCTGAAACAAGAAGGTTTTACCTCCTACTTCAGAACTAATTTATACTCTAGCTCTACACTGAGCACAATACATAACAAACCTGAGTTCAGAGCGTTAGGCCAACTGTCAGCTTCATCTGAATTACTTTACACCAGTATATTCCTCCTTAATTGTCACTACGCCTCTGCAATTCCAGCATTATTTCTTTCTAGTCAATAATCTAGATGTCAGTGTACTGCTTGGCAATTCCATGTAGTTTTACTTTCCACCGACACCTTCTGTTCAGGCTGGAGCACTATAGGCTTTACCTCATGTTTGCTACTGAACCACACATATATACAGACATAAGTATCAATTTACATTCAATTTTCATTTAAAAAGATATCAAATATTTCAAACCTACCACAATTCATGGAAATAATACACAGTGACGTTGAATGGCAATGAATATAGCACAACTCCGATCTGCCGATGTCCCAGGCTTTATTTTAGGAAAAAATATACACTGGTGCTCAACGCACTGTTTCTTAGTAGGTTTATTACAAGATGTGGCCCTGAACAGACGCCCTGAATTGAGTATATTCGCAGCTCTAACCAATCAGGCCATGTTTACCCAATCGTTTGAAAAAAAGTACTTCTACTCCCGTTTCCCCTGACAACGAAAGATAGTATTTATAGTCCGACTAATCGTGTTTTGTCGGCGTCTGTGGCCTAATGGATATGAACGCAGTTTCATAATCCAGATATACCAGGTTCGAAACCTGCTGCAGGCGGTTTGGTAGCAGATCGCTTTGTGTGGATTTTTAACAATGGTATAAGCGTCGTACCGTTCAGAAAGCAATGGCAAACTACTGAATGAAAAAAATTGCCTAGAAAAATCACAAAACAGCCAATACAAGCTGGGGTTGATTGCCACGTCCTGTAAAGGATAAGCAACTAACTAATCGTGTTTAGCCTTACATTTGTTGCGCTCCAATCAAATAGGAGTTAACATGGAGACTCATTTCCCGTACAATGGTGGCCTAAAATTCTGCCACTGAGCGATTCTGATTTTGGTGTTGTCTGACACCCTCACTATTTTATTTTGGCTATAATTTGGTAATTCTTAGACTATTTGCGTAACGTTTAACATATTATTTGTCAGCAAGTCCTAAGGAACCCAAATATACAAATTTAATGGAGCCAATATGCATTTTCCACTAGGATAGTCGCGCTGTTACCACTTCCTCACTTCCAAACTTTAGGGTGTCTGGGTACTGTCATGTTTTCAAACGTAAACCAGTATAATGTCATAATTCCCAATAAGCGTTTCTCAGGATTTTAAAACCTAACTCTGGTATGGGTAGTGTTTTTATCACTGTCGATTTGAAAAAAAAAGCTAGTGCTTGTGGCCTTACACGCGTGATGGTAGTAATTGTGTATCGCGCGACTCGTGTTAGTATTGCCTGTGCCTGCTTTCTGCCTCTCCCTTCTTTCTATCTTTAGTCCATCTGTCTTTTGTTTTTGGTAACATAGTGTAGAAAAAGACATGAATGGAATTTTAATTCTAGGTCAACTTGCGTATTTCAAGGTTTTTCTTAGAAATGGAGTACACTTTTTAGTGTGTTTGGGAAACGCGTGTATACTGCAGAAGGCTTTACTATCAACGTTAAACGTTACAATTTGCAGACGAAGTGGAAAACAAGGGGGATTTCGAGTACAGTCATTGTGACAGCACTGTTCTTTACCATTCTTCTTTCCTTTTATTAAATTTATTTGTTAGACCTTATATTGTCCTTTTAATTTATATATGTGGATGTAGAATTTCACGACACTGGCATAGGACATGCATCTGGCTTAGGCATACATCTACATCTGACTTAGATTACGCCTGCCTTGGACATACATCTGGCTTAGACTTTTGCTGGCTTAGATATACACCTAGATTAGACAGCGCTGTCCTTCTCTTTGGCTCTGACCCGCATCTCAGTGCACTGGAGGTAAGAAACACAGTAATATTTGTGATACAACAGCATTAGCATATTGCAGTAATGAATGTATATCTGTAATCGAAAACTTAGAATGAAAGAAAGATTGCTCTGTTCACTTGGGGCTTAAAGTTCATGTAATCAATGCTTATCGACTGCCTTGACTTTCAACGTCTCTGAGTTCATAGGGCGCAAAAAAATTCCCTCAAGGATCTGTCCAATCCGATACTATTTTCTGCATCTGTCCATGTATCGGATCATTCGGGTCCTTGTTAACAATATCTTTCACGTAGTTCTGGCTTCTTCGTGTCCTGTTTTGTCATTAGAATTCCATGTCAATTATTGTGTCAATCCATGCTGTGATTGTCTAAAACCGTACTGTGATTTAGTCAGCGAGGGATCGATCGAGTATCAAACGAAATCACAGCAGCAATAGCAAGGACAAAAAAAAAAAAAAAAACACACACACACACACACAAATGAGATAAGAAATTTAAAGAGGATCAATTTAAAAGACGAACAGAATCGATATAAAGGGTATTCAGTAAATGTTTATGTCTATTTTATTTATTCTTTGTGTTCTTTCTGAACACATTTTTTGTCTGTACATATTTCCGACGTTATTTCTTTATATAAAATACTCAAGAGCATATTCTGGCAAAGCAGTTAGAGAACTTGCCTCTCGTAACAAATGTTACGGGGTTCCGGGATCAAACACAGCTGCAAGTGGTACCTGACTCGGTTCTTCAGTTAGGGTAGATAGAGACAGTTAGAACAGAACTGGTCGTCCCACTTCATAAAGATGGATGTAGTAAAATGAAGTCTCTAACACTTCATTGTCTTACGGAAGTTAGTTTCTGCTGTGGTACTTCCTTTACATTTCATGTTACTGACGTGGGGCGACGATTCTGGAATATTCGAGTAACTTTTACAATATTTAGACCATTGTCTTACAAAATTCAGCTCGCTATTTTATCCAGTATTACATAATCACCCTTGAACTCATCGAAGATGCAGCAATAGTGAATGCAGTCAGCGACTCATAGCTTGACTGCCTGCGTCAGGACCAGCGAACCAGAGCTGGTCAAGACCGTGCTCCACCTCCACGTGGTGGTCCTGGAAACAGTCTGCAGCAGTGCAGGCTGGCTGAGCGAGCATGGATCGAAATGGGAAGGCAAACCCGGTCCTTAAAAAATGGCGTGCAGAAGTCGGATGTGTCGACCGAAAGGTGAAGATATCACAGCTTAGGCGCAAACAGACACAACGCAACCACCGTCCTTTTCAGGACGAACGAAGAAGAAGAAGAACTCATCAAGAAATATCCCCCCCCACCCCCCCTCCCCTCCCTCCCCACGCCGTCACCTAAATCATTCCCAAGTGATCTAACCGTGTGCAAAGCGATCGACCGGTTGTCGACCTCTGGATTGGACTTTCGTTCTGAGAGCAATAATAAGAGTTACAGCAATGAACTTCGCCATTATTTATGTCTTCCTTGCTTAGTCCTGTAACCTTGCAGGTCGATGAGGCTGCATTGTTGTGTAAAGCAGGATCATTTGTTTCCACTGCTGTCTGTCCTACACAGGCGTTTACGTCCATGAAAATGCCATGCTTTGCTCCATTGAACATGGAATGGGCCAGCATGTTTTTGTTCACGCTTTTAGCCCCTTTATCAAAGCTATTCGACATATCAATCTTACAAACATATGCACCAACTAAAGATCATAGCGAGGAAGAAATAGAAGAATACTATGAAGAGCTACAAAACACACTTAAACCAGTCAAATCTACAGATGTGTTGATAGTAATGGGTGATATGAATGCAAAAGTAGGAAAAGGAAAATACAAGAAAATAGTAGGACAGTATGGATTAGGGACAAGAAATGATAGAGGAGACAGACTTATCCAGTTCTGTGAAGAAAACCAGCTGGTCATATGTAACACCTTTTTTGAACACCATCCAAGAAAATTATACACATGGAAAAGCCCAGGAGATGTAACACGAAATCAAATCGACTATATCATGATAAAACATAGATTTAAGAACAGTGTCACAAATGCAAAGACACATCCTGGCGCCGACATAAATTCAGATCACAATCCAGTCGTCATCAAAGTAAATATAAAGCTGAAAAGAGCAGGAAACAGAAGACAGGAGGAACCCCAGATAGAAATATCAGCGCTGAAACAACCAGATATAAAACAGAAGTATTTAATCGACGTCAAAAATAAATATCAACAGTTATTGACAGAAAGCATGGAGCAGTATAGAAGAGAAAACCCAGAAGAAAAAGCAACCGCAAAATGGGAATGCTTAAAAACAAGCATACAATCAGCAAATGCAAATTTACCTAAAAAGGAGTCTAAGAAAAATCAAATTTGGATGATAGATGACATCTTGAATAAAATGGCAGAAAGAAAGAAAGCAAAAAACACTCCAGAATATAAAACAATAGACAATGACATACGTACTATGTGTAGAGAAGCAAAAGAACGGTGGATAGAAACAAAATGCAAGGAAATAGAAGACTTGGAAGCAAAGCACATGACAAGAGATATGCATGAAGAAATAAAGAAATTATCAAATCGGTCGCGGTTTGCACAAGGAGGAAGCTGTATCAAGAACAAAAATGGTGTAATATTACTTGATGAGAAAGATATATTAAACAGATGGGCAGAATACGTAAAAGAACTATTCGAGGACAACAGAGGTAAAAAACCATCACCAGATTCTAACGAAGGCCCAAACATTCTCAGATCAGAAGTAGAGAATGCCATTCATATGATACAAAAAGGAAAATCAGCAGGCATGGATAACATAAAAATTGAAATGATAGAAGCTCTGGAGAGCTTTGGTATAGATGCAATCACAGAAATATGCAACGATATACACAATACAGGATATATACCACACGACATGAGGACATCAGTTTTTATAACATTGCCCAAAAAAACAAATGCAACAGAATGTTCAGACTTCAGAACAATCAGCCTGATGAGTCATGCAATTAAGATACTGCTCAAAATCATACAGGAAAGAATAAAAAGTAAAGTAGACAGCGAAATCCAAGAAGAACAGTTTGGTTTTAGACGGAACAGTGGAACAAGAGAGGCAATATTTTGCCTCAGAATATTAGCAGAAAAATATACAGAGGTCCAAAAAAGTATGTATATGTGCTTCATTGACTATAAGAAGGCTTTTGACAGAGTCCATTATGAGAAAATAATTGAATGCCTCAAAGACATAGGTATTGATGGAAAAGATATAAGAATACTCAGTAACCTTTATTGGGAGCAAACTGCCACAGTAAGATCTGGAAGGAATTATTCACCATACATAGACATAAAAAGAGGTGTCGGACAAGGTTGTGTGCTGTCCCCTTGCCTATTTAATTTATACACCGAAAAAATTTTCAAACAGATACAGGAAATACCAGGACTGAACATCAGTGGAAGATCAATAAACAACCTTAGATATGCAGATGATACCGTGTTGTTAGCTGAAAGCGAACAGGAGTTACAAGAACTAGTGAAGCAAGTGAACAGCATAAGTCATGAATATGGACTCGACATTAATATTGAGAAAACAAAAACTATGATAATTAGCAATACAAACGATAAACCCACATTAAAGATAAGCGTAAATGGGAAAATCCTGGAACAAGTCAAGAGCTACGTATATCTTGGTCATATAATAACAGAAGATGGCAGATGTGAAACAGAAATCAAGAAGAGAATAGGAATGGCCAAAGCTACATTCAACAACATGAAAACATATAAAACTGACATCCAATGGTGCACAGTTATCTCACAAATTAAAAGAATGGGGCTGAGAATCAAAAATAAAGTGTTATATAATATTCTGCATTTCTGTATGGTGCAGACAGGGATAAGATAAGAAGACGTTGGAGATCCATTTGCATATTTGATGATGATAGCAGTTTGTAGATTTACGGAGCTAGACGGGGGTGGGGAGGGGGGGGGGGGGAGAACTGAAAAAAAACACAAGTAATAGAAAACTGGAGACAGACAAAATGAGATGAGTAAGACATTGACAGACTTTGATCTGATGTTACCGGACAGATGGAATGGACACGGGTTTGCTGAAGGGCTGTCCTAACTGTAGAGCTGAAACGTAATGATAAAGCTCTTTGTCTTGTGTGGACTGACGTATACTGTATAATAGGGGAACGACAGAAGTGATTGCGTCATTAATAGGCTAAGGTGCCCATTGTAAACTTCCGGTGTTGTGTCTTTGCGTTTCGCACTAATGACCGGTCATCGAAGCATCATTTTTTTGGTGATGCCTAGCTGGCCCGGAGGATAGTGTGATTCGCTTGCATAGCTAGGCGGTGTTGTCGCACGGAAGGTGCAGGGTTCGAATCCTGGGTAAGCCCCTCACGTCTGTTGTTTTTCTGTTGTCTAGTGTTCTACTTTTTATTTCTTACGAGTGCCTGAAAACATACCTTTATGTTTGTCTAATATTTAATAAAAGCGAGGCGTTCTCACCATAGGCTATTACTAGGGGCGTTTGCACTCATCTCTCTCTCTCTCTCTCTATCTCTCTCTCTCTCTCTCTCTCTCTCTCTCTCTCTCTCTCTCTCTCTCTCTCTCTCTCTCCCTTACCTACGGTCTATGATGTCTTGCATCAGCTGTATGTTCAATTTATCCATACGCTACGTCAAACTTGAGTTCATGTTTTCCTCATTTTAACAAACCCCTCTCCCCGACCCGAGATATTACAGGGGACAATGGACACACTAGCCCCAACGGGAAGATGTTTACCGTAAACATTAGCCTCATTAATATTTATAAGTATTCAGTATTCACTCATTTAGTGACGAGCGACTCAAAACATTCGTAAAATTTTATTTTATTTATTTATATTTTTAACGATCAAATGAATTACAACAGGACGTGATTAATGTAATTGCTATGACACACATTGAAGAAAACTGTTGATAGCAATACTAGGCAGTTCTTTTTCTTAAACCCCCAGGGTAAAAGAGGTAAAATGAGGCCAAATAGCACACGGAGAAGAGAAATGGAGACAGACAGGAAGGGAATGAAGAAGACATGGAAAGTCTTTGAGCTGATGGCACCTTACTTGGTGTAAGTTTGTTGAAAGCCTATGCTCCTATGGGAGCTGAAGAAATGAATGATATGAGAATTACTCATTAATGATATGACGAATTACTGATTAATGATAATTGGACTGCCTCTGTTATTCTATGCAATAGAATGTTAAGTAAAAGGTAAAGGTAAAGATCCCATCACACGCCCATTGAGGCATATTGGGAATATGGTGTTAGGCCCATATTTTCTTGATCACCGGCACACTAGGGGTGATGTGGTCAGCATCACGCCGGCCGCCTTAACCTTTCCAGAAGTTGCTCTGGTACCCAATTGGGGCTGGGACGACCCAGGAGCCGTTTGCGGCCTAAAAAAGTCCCACCTCATCTGGGGATCGAACCATAGACCACTGAGGCAATAGAATCTACAGAACCTTTATTTTTCTGGGGTTTCCTTTTAATAGGTCATTTGGCAACAACAAGAACTGTGAATTCCTGAAGCTTCTTTTTCCCTTACGTTCTTGGTTCTTCTTATTCTGCTTCTTCGTCGTGAAAAGTACGTTGGTTGCGTAGTGTCCGTTTACAGCGAAGCTGCGATAATTGCTTCTTTCGGCCGACACATCCGACTTCAGCACGGCATTTTTTTGGAAAAGGGGGGGGGGGGGCGCGGGTTAGCCTTCCCACTTCGATCTCTACTCTCTCAACCAGACTGCAGTGATGCAGCCTGTTTCCCAGGACCACCACTTGAAGGTGGAGTAGGTGTCTTGGTCAGCTCTGATTCCAAGCTAGCTTGTTCGTATCCCGTTCTTGGTTCCATAACACGTGTTTCCTATCCCGGCCTACCTCTCTCACCTTGTTTTCTTTCTGTAAATGTTTCCTTTGATGATAAGAAAAATATTAACACTTTGACTACTAACTTTTACAATAATATACCATTGATTGTCGGAGAGCAGATCAAGAACAGAAGAGGAATAACCAAAGTTACATTCAACAACAATGAAACAAATACTGACATCTTAACAATTAACCCATAAAGTAAAAACGAGAATCATCAAGTATAATGTATATGTATTCTTCATAACTGTATGCTGTATAAATGTGGACAATGAATTAGAAGAAAGAATTGAGGCTCTCGAAATATGGATATTTAGAAGAATGGAGCGCATAGCATGGAAAGAGAAGAAAACAAATAAAGAGGTCCTAGAAGACCAAGGGATGAACAGAGAATTAATGAAGGAGATCAAAATTAGGTAGCTAAAATATTTTGGCCAAATAAAAAGATGTAACAACTTGCAGACGACTATAATAGAAGGTAATGTTCAAGGCAAACGTGCAAGAGGAAGACAGCGTTATAAGTGGGAAGAAAACAACAAAAGATGGACAGGAAAGAGTCTATCAGAGGGTCCATCAACAGACAGGAAAGAGTCTATCAGAGTATATGTCGTAGATTTTCGATAGGGGAATTAAGACTTGGGTTGGTCCCTTCTGAATAGATTTGAATAAGTGATAGTCACAGTGAGAGATAGTAATAGCAATAGAGTTCCACGAGTGAGATGGTAGACTGTGATAGAGGCTGTCTCTGAAAACGAGAAATCTTATCTCTTTCACCTATCTTCTACGACAGATTTAAAGGAGTCAGACAGTCTAAACACACATATATATATATATATATATATATATATATATATATATATATATATATATATATATATATATATATATATACATACATATATATACATACATATATATATATATATTGCATATATATATAGTTCTATCCACTCACGTGCACGCACATACAAGACGACAGTTAGACGTACAGACGTGGGAAAACTATAACAAATAATTATATAGATATTCTAGAACGAGCTGACCAACACGCTGATTAAGTTTAAGGGCAGTTTAATTATCAATATAATATAATATATCAATATAATATATCAATATAAATTAATACAGTACACCTTAATACTAGGTTGAACTAATTATAAGGGTAAAAAATTTAAATCTCCTTTTTTTCATTAAAAAAACACGCTTGGCTGGCCAGCACACAGTCACACACACAGAGTTACCAAATGGTGAATTCTGGCACTTCATAGGAAATACATAAAAAAACAGCACTAAACCTTGGCTTAGGTAAAAGTATTTTCTCCCGTGTACAGCCCCAGATTAACGGGTTGTTGAAGTTAACAAAGTGTCCCGAAATCGCTGGACGTTGAAGTTTAACGGTACTGTTTGTTTATTAGATAAAGTTCCTAAAGAATGGCACAGGCACTTGGCTAGGTGTGAGGAATGGTGTGGTGTCTAAGATTGGCACAGCTGGTGGAGATAACTTTCTTTTGCAGTAATGTCACAAACTACAAAACACTGAGGTAAGTTCTTCAGGGGGTGGGAAAATCCAATGATTATGCTTGACAGACAGTGTCAGGGGAATCTATGTTCTTCTCCACAAATAGAGCAGTGAGTAAAATATTGCTCCTGTTGACTGTTCTTCTTCCAGTTTGATAACTATAAAACGACTTTATGAATTGGGATTTAAAAATAGTCTTTGGGTTTGCTTTCAGAACTAAACTGTATTAAAGTTATAATTCCCTTAAGCGGCTATTGTATTTGGAAATAAACTTATAGATGTAACATTTAGTTGGCACTAGAACAATCCCGTGAACTAAATATGAAATAACTAGACCATTGATCACTCGAAGCTAAAGTATTAATTACCGACTGCACAGAAAAAGAATTTCACTCCAATAGCCAACAATTTAGATGAAATCTAACATGAATTTAGCTATATGCTAGTGAATCTTAGAATACTGTCAGAACGAATGATAACGTTGCCCCTTTCAGATTCTGTATTTATCTATTAGAAAGGCAAGATAAATGGTACGTGAAAAATGTCGCGCCTCTTCAGTTCCCAGGGAAAGTCGAAGTTATTTAGCCGCCATGCTAACCATGATGGCTCGACTGGCTTCCGATCTACGTTCGTCTCAGGCTGCTCGCACGAGGATGTGAAATTTCGGTGAGACTAGCCTCGTTCGTGGTGAGTTTCCTGATTCCTCAGATCGTATCCGCTACGCTGAGCGTTCCGTCTTTCGGGCAAGTCTGCCGGTGGCCACAGAAGTGCGAAGTCTGCAAGAAGCTTTCTTCTGACCGCTCGTGTCCGTCTTGCGAACGGTTCAGTGTTCGTACGGAGATGCTAAACTTCTGCTTCTCTGTTCTGAGGATCTTCTTTGACTGCTTTGATCATAGCCGCTACTCTTCGTTGATGAAAAGTTACAAGAATACTGATGTTCAGGGATTCTAATGTTATGAAAAGCTAAAGTCCCTTTAATCATCCATCAAATCAGGGAAAATTCACTTGACAAACTAGACGTATGTCACAATCGTCCCCACTTTTAGACATGAAACCATTTTTCATGTTTCCTTCATGACAATGGAGGTGACCTGATTGGTGACTTTAGGATGAGTGGTATCTTCAGTTTGCTATTCTTCCTCTGTAGACCAGTTTCTACTCAAGAAGTCAGCTCCGACATTTTGTTTTCCTGGAATATATTCCACTTTGAAGGAATAAACGCTCAATAATAATGCCCAGCGCATAATCCTTGCATTGAATTCCTTATTGGCACCAAGGAAAGCTATTGGGGCGTGGTCGGTTTGTACTGTGAAAGAAGTACCATACAGAAACTCATGATGGCGTCTGATGCCATGAATCAGAGCGAGACATTCTCTTTCAACGACACTGTAGTTGCGTTCAGCCTTGTTCAGTTTCCGACTGCCGTAAGCTACTGGGGATAGCATATTCGGGTCACTGTCCTCGGCTTGCAACAATGTTGACCCGATGCCCTGACCTGACGCGTCAACTCTCAGTACGAAAGGCTTCTTAAGGTCAGGTAACCTTAGGATGGGGTATGCCGACAACTGTCCTTTCAAAGTGCTGTATGCATGTTCGCACTTTTGATCCCACATGACCTTATCAGGACAACCTTTCTTGGTGAGGTCAGTCAGAGGTGCCGTAAGTCCGTTGAAGTTCTCGATGTATTTCTGATAATACGCACATAGTTATAGGAAGGAACGCACGTCTTTCTTCGTTCTGGGCCTTTTGGCTGCAGCTATTTTCTCCACGTTCTTCTGAACAGGCCAACTACAGCCGTAAGAAATAGTATGCCCCAAGAAGTCTAGCTTTTCAAACCCGATGAGACCTTTGCTAGGTCTGGCTGTGAGACCAGTTTTCTGTAGTCTCCTGAGGAGCATAGCAACCGTAGCAATATGTTCGTCGTAGGTTTCCGATGCAATTAATATGTCATCCATGAAATTATGGGTGTGAGGACTTTGCAAAGGTTCTAACAGCTTCCTAATCATTCTGGTGAACACTCCTGGTGCGTTATGCAATCCGAACGGCATCACATTAAATGTGTAATGTCCTTCACTAGTGCTGAAAGCTAGCAAAGGTTTATCTTCCTCCTTGACTGGTATTTGATAATAACCTTTACTGAGGTCAATCTTGGAGAAAATCGTTGCCTTGCTGAGCTTGGTGAACAACTCAGAAACAGTTTGGAGAGGTTCGGGCTGGAATTCTGTAACAGCGTTAAGTAGCCGGTAATCTATACCTAGCCAAACTTCCTTATTGGGCTTCTGCAACAGCACTTCACTTGAACTGTATGGAGATGTAGACTCACTGATAATTCCTGTCTGTCGCAGCTTGTCTATTTCTCCGCGAAGTGCATCAGCTTTAGCGTACGGGATGGGGTAAACTCTGGTTCAAACAGGGGTCTCGTTTGTTAATTTCATGTCAAATTCGATGAGATTTGTTCGACCAGGTACATCCGCTAAGACTGCACTGTACTGTTTTAGTAGCGCCCTGGTTTCTGTTTGTTGTTCTGGTGAAAGATTGTCGCCGAACTTGACATCTTTAAATTATTCTGTGGGTTGCAGTGGATACTCCATGCAACCATCATCATCTTCCTCGTCTTCCGTTGCTATGGCAACAGCCAGGAGATGCTCGGAGGATGGCACTGGTCTTTCCAGATATTTCTTAAGCAGATTTATGTGGAAGACCTTTTCCTAGCTTTAACCTTTCCTTGAGCTCAGATACATACTTGCTTGCAGAGACGACTTTCTCGGCTTCTTTTTGGTCTGTCAGGGACCGAAGTAAGGCTTCTAGTGGCCCCTTAATAGGTCTGCCAAATAAAAGTGTAGCTGGCGCGAATCCCGTAGACGCTTAGGGAACCTCTCGGTAGGCGAATAAGGCAGCCGATCTATATAGGTCCCAGTCTTCCGGTTTCTCCTGACCCAGCTTACGTAACATGGTGGTGAGGGTGCCGTTAAAACGTTCCACGAGCCCATTTCCGGCCGGATGGTAGGGACTTGTGTGGATATGTTTGGCACTCAAGATCTTAAAGATCTCCTCCTTTAACAGGCTACGGAATTGGGATCCATTGTCCGTCAAAACTTGTTGAGGGAATCCAAACCGTGTAAAGATTTGCACGAGGGCTTCTGCGACATGCTTGGAATCTGTGCATGTTAGCGGTACAGCTTCGGCCCACATTGTGCAAGTGTCGACTAATGTCATGATGAACCTGTTCTTTCTTTTGGTCCTTTCCAGGGGTCCAATGATGCCGACAGCAACCCGTCCAAATGGAGTCCCCACAATTGGCATTTGCCCCATGGGTACTGGGGATGTCAAGTGCTTGGGTGCTACCCGTTGGCACTGGGCGCAGCATTTCACATACCTGATAATGTCAGAGTTCATTCCTGGCCACCTATAGTGGGTTTTTATTCGCTGAATAGTGGCGTTTTGTCCCATATGTCCGCTAAAGGGAAGAGAGTGCCCCATTTCTAAGATCTGGCTTCTGTACTGCGTCGGTACTAGGAGCTGGTTATTCCCCGTGTCCAGGTTGCCCGTTCTACGATACAATACGCCATCCTTAGAAAAGATGTCTCCGTTGTGTCTGGGGTCCTTAGCCATGGGCAGTTTTCTAAAGCAGAGCTCCAGAGTAGGGTCCTTTTGTTGCGCCTCCTTCAGTTCATTCGGCAACAAATTTGGCGCAGGCTCCCTCTCCTTCTTGGCTTGCCCTCTTGTGGTTACCGCTGCCACAATCGGCTCCTTTGGTCTCCCAATAAACACATATCTACATCCCAGTATAACTGGGTAGATAGGATCATCCATAATGGCCGCTTTAATAACTCCTCTGACAAAGTCAGAGTGTATTTCTACCAGTGCGATAGGAAGCGTTCTGGGTGCATCACTCCTGAAAACTCCACTAAGTTTGACGGTTTCCTCTGTCTCCTGACCGGGTTTGACTAGGTGCCTAGCGACAATACAACTAAAGCTTAATCCCGTGTCAAAAAGACAAGTAGTAGAGGTACCGTTCAAAAGTACAGTTCCTCGCGTTGAGGGTCGGTCCCCCTCAGGTTGAGAATCACTGACATTGACTCTACCTTTCGAGGCTGTATGCAAACATCCGATGCGGTTCGGACCGGTTTGTTTGCCCTGATCAGACGTTCCTGTTGTAGGGGTCTTCCCTTTTCCTTGACCTTGGTGGCCGCGCTGCCACGTAGGCTTGGTGGGTTGATCAGAAGTATTATTTGGGAGGTATCGGGTTTTGTAGAATTTCGATTTTTCCTGGGGAGGTCTCTGGTTATTATTATCTCGTTGGTTATAATGTTGAGAAGGATTGGAAGAATAGGATGCCTGCTTTAGATTTTGTTTTCGAGATGGCTCATCTGCGGGTTTACGTTTAGTGCTGGGAAATTCGGCCATTGCATTGCTATAGCGTTCGGCCTTATTGAGGATGTCCTCAAGCCTGACTGCCCCCTGTTCAGCCAAAAATCTACGGGTGTCATTGGACAAAGTGGATTTTATCTGTTCAACAAGAACAATTTCTAGAAGTTCCTCATATGAAAGAGGTAATTCAGATAATTCTATGCACTTTGTCAAATAGCCCGTGAGACATGAAGAAAACTGCTGAAAAGTTTCCGTGCTCTCTTTCTGGCTGTTTCTGAACGTTTGCAGAAATTTTCGGGCGGTCATCTCAAACCGCTCTAGCAAGGCCTTCTTCAGCATGTCGTAATCATATTGGTTGGTTCCCAGCTTTGTGTATACGTCATAAGCATTGCCTTTCAGTGACGTTGAGAGTTTAAGTGCCCAGCGGGAACTCTCTAACCCATACAGATTGGCGAGCCTCTCGAATTTTTCTAGATAGCTGTCAATTTTTTCATTGGGGGCAGGAAAAGACTCTAAAGCAAAGGACATCGCCGTTAGTTGGGCAGATTGAGTGCTAGAGAGATCCATTGACTGAGACTGGGGCGAAGACGGCTCTCCGTTATTCGAAGTAGAGGGGCCCCGACTCTCTAAAGCCTTAAGTGCCAGTTCATGCTGTCTTTCCCTCTCTCTCTCTTTCCCTGCGAGCTTTGATCTCTGCCTCAATTTTCTTCTGCTCCAATTGACGATCGTCCGCTTCTTTATTTCTAGCTTCTGCCCTCTCTTCCGCTTCTTTCTTCTCTTTTCTATCCTGCGCTTCTTTCCTCTCTGCTCTCTCTTGCTCCGCATCATACCTTTCAAGTTCCCTGTTGACAAACAGGTTCGCGGCTTCTCCTTCTAATCCTGAGTCCTTTGCCTCCTGTCTCAAAATGGATCTTATCCTAATTCTCTGTGCCATGCCAAAGACTGGATGCTTCTAAGACTAGAGAATAGGAAGAAAACCCAAGGAGGGAAAAAACTCAAAGCCGCTACGAGAAAAAAACACAAAGAATAAATTTACTTGTGTTACATCCTACTATGTAGTGCTAACTTATCGCTGCTGTTTTCTGGCAATTAAGGCTCTAAACGCAAGCGACTGATGCCACTAAAATGGTAAGTTACACTAGAAAAGAATCTACTCTTACTAACGGTAGAGAAAAATGTATATTAAAACAATTTAAAAGGAAAAAAAAAAAATTTTCCCTAAAATTTTAATTCTCTGGCAACAAACTCCGTCCCTGAAGTCAATTATTGAGATGAGACGTTGTTAACTTAATTTTAAAAATCGGAACAATCCGTCTTTAGCGAAGCTCAACTCCTTTTAACTTCAAAAATACCTTTAGTGACAGTAAAACCAATCACGCAATCCCAGCAATTATATAACAAAATTTCAATTTTCTCTGCTAGAGATTACAAAGGTGACAAATATTTTATTATCACTAACTTCCTGCTCCTGTGGAAAGAACAAACCTGTAATACTTTTTGTGTGGTCGGCCCAAAATACTAAAAGGCTTTGTCTAGGGGAAGTAATTACTTTTTTTAAGATTATACCCTACTTCACAAAGACAATCAACCACACTCTATTTAAACTAGGCTCAGAATCCGGGACGAGCTAACCATTTATTGTCGTAATTTTTTCTGAGAGAGTTCTGATGGATATTGGTCCTTTTAGAGTGTAGAATGATAGTGAAGGCTCTGTGAGAATAAGGATTTAGGAAAGTGAGGTAGTAGATTCACAAGGGCTGGGGAAGAGTAAGGACAGTCTCTTATTACGACAATATTTGTCTCTCAAAACTATTCCTACCACTCTTCTGAACAAACAGTTGTTTGTCAGTTCCAGTCGCTCATGCGCACCCACCGATTTGGTGATTCTGACACACAACGTACATGAATACACACTACGATAACAAAATATGGGAAATGTTTGGGTTTTGGGCCAGCCGACATCAAAGGCTAATAAAGTTTTTAATACTTTTATTATCATAAAATCAAGTCACAAGTAATATCAATTTACAGTCAGAAATCATGGGTTACAAAATACAAAATGACAGGGGTGGGGGGGGGGGGGGGGGGGGGGTGGGTTTGAGGAGAAGTATCCAATGCACCTTTTCCCGCTTGTATTTACTAACAGAAAAGACTCGGTCCCAAGGACGAGAAAAAGGGGGGGGGGGGGGTGATGATCAGAGATAGGCAATTTAACTCAATGGTAAATTTATTACTCTGAATCAAGGGGGTTACAGTAATAAGGGGTAAAGGAAAAGCTAGGGGTCATCAAATGTTTTCCTTTAATCAACCAGTTTTCCCGGGAGGGGGGAATGCTCACAGTTAAATAATCCCGCTAGGAGAAATCCCGTACAATTAATACAGTACACCTTAATACTAGGTTGAACTAATTATAAGGGTAAAAAAATTAAATCTCCTTTTTTTCATAAAAAAACACGCTTGGCTGGCCAGCACACAGTCACATACACACAGACTTACCAAATGGTGAATTCTGGCACTTCATAGGAAATACATAAAAAAACAGCACTAAACCTTGGCTTAGGTAAAAGTATTTTCTCCCGTGTACAGCCCCAGATTAGCGGGTTGTTGAAGTTAACAAAGTGTCCCGAAATCGCTGGACGTTGAAGTTTAACGGTACTGTTTGTTTATTAGATAAAGTTCCTAAAGAATGGCACAGGCACTTGGCTAGGTGTGAGGAATGGTGTGGTGTCTAAGATTGGCACAGCTGGTGGAGATAACTTTCTTTTGCAGTAATGTCACAAACTACAAAACACTGAGGTAAGTTCTTCAGGGGGTGGTAAAATCCAATGATTATGCTTGACAGACAGTGTCAGGGGAATCTATGTTCTTCTTCACAAATAGAGCAGTGAGTAAAATATTGCTCCTGTTGACTGTTCTTCTTCCAGTTTGATAACTATAAAACGACTTTATGAATTGGGATTTAAAAATAGTCTTTGGGTTTGCTTTGTTTCTGTATACTTCAGATAGCTGAATCCCAACAGGATCGCCACAAAGATTAAATTTCAAATATGTTCATAAGTCACTGGAATAATCGAACTGAGTCGGCAAGACTCTAGATATATATTATTGCTGCGTAATGGCTGCTTAAATGATGTTTCATTGCTGCTAAATTGCTGGGATGCGAGGTTCAAAAGATCATTCTGGATGCAATAGAAAAAAAACATGAAATACAATAAAATCATATTAAAATCTAACGCGCGATACATTTACAGTTTAACTATTTTCTGCACTCGCGTCTTCAATTAATAAAGCAAGAAAAAAACTCCCCGTGAGGTTAATAGTTGAAAGCACATCTATTTATACAGAACTAAACTGTATTAAAGTTATAATTCCCTTAAGCGGCTATTGTATTTGGAAATAAACTTAAAGATGTAACATTTAGTTGGCACTAGAACTTTGAAGATGGGCTTATTTAATAAGGTTAAATTTACACCACAATCCCGTGAACTAAATATGAAATAACTAGACCACTGATCACTCGAAGCTAAAGTATTAATTACCGTCTGCACAGAAAAAGAATTTCACTCCAATAGCCAACAATTTAGGTGAAATCTAACAGGAATTTAGCTATATGCTAGTGAATCTTAGAATTCTGTCAGAACGAATGATAACGTTGCCCTTTTCAGATTCTGTATTTATCTATTAGAAAGGCAAGATAAATGGTAAGTGAAAAATGTCGCGCCTCTTCAGTTCCCAGGGAAAGTCGAAGTTATTTAGCCGCCATGCTAACCACGATGGCCCGACTGGCTTCCGATCTACGTTCGTCTCAGGCTGCTCGCACGAGGATGTGAAATTTCGGCGAGAATAGCCTCGTTCGCGGTGAGTTTCCTGATTCCTCAGATCATATCCGCTACGCTGAGCGTTCCGTCTTTCGGGCAAGTCTGCCGGTGGCCACAGAAGTGCGAAGTCTGCAAGAAGCTTTCTTCTGACCGTTCGTGTCCGTCTTGCGAACAGTTCAGTGTTCGTACGGAGATGCTAAACTTCTGCTTCTCTGTTCTGGGGATCTTCTTTGACTGCTTTGATCATATCCGCTACTCTTCGTTGATGAAAAGTTACAACAATACTGATGTTCAGGGATTCTAATGTTATGAAAAGCTAAAGTCCCTTTAATCATCCATCAAATCAGGGAAAATTCATTTGACAAACTAGACGTACGTCACAGGATAAAATAGGCGGTTTAACACTTAATCACTCGCAAAATCTAGATATATTAAATATAATATTTACCTCAAAACAGAACTACGGTATCACAACGAAACTAAGAGGTTCACTTATAAGTTTAAGTATCTAGAACGAAGTGACCACGTCTACTGCAAATGGAGAATGAGTGAAATCAAGTTTCAAACTCAGGTTAAGATATCTTAAACCAGACAAAGGGGTCCCAACTTATTTCGCAAAACGAAATAATTTCCCCTTTCCGTCTTAACACCTACGTCTGCTTAGACGCATGACGTAACTGCCGCCAGTGCATCTTTACACCTCCGCCTAACTATCTGACCGTGAGCGCGCATGTCAGAGGCGAAATGCCAGACACTCTGTCTGCTCTGCAGAGCATGGCTGGCGCGATTCACACCTCCGTCTAACTATCGGACAGTGAGCGCTCATGTCAGATGCGAATGTCAGACGACCCGTCTCCACTGCAGAGGGCAATTTCACACTTCGCCAGGAGCTAGCCTGACGAAAAACTCTCGTGGCAGCTGCAAATGTAGACAATTTGTCTGCTCATCATTTCTGATAGACTGAAATCCCACCTAAAATCATCTCGTGATAGGGACTGACACGTTAGGTAATCTACTGCGTTTCTAAATTAGAAAACGAAACCAGGCGAAAGTTTGAATGGGAAAATAGTAATGTTAATAGTCGCAAACGTACGAATGCGAAAAACACAGGAACAGGATAAAGAGAGATAATAAAATAGAGGACACGGGTAGAAAAAAAGAAGAAAATATAGAAAATTTATAGATCATAAATCTCTCTGTGACAGTATACCATCAATAGACAGGAAGGAGTCTATCAGAGTGTACCATCAAGAGACAGGAAAGAGTCTATCATAGTGTACCATCAAGAGACATGAAAGAGTCTATCAGAGTGTACCATCAAGAGACAGGAAAGAGTCTATCAGAGTGTACCATCAAGAGACAGAAGACGTTGGAGATCCTTGTTGCGGAGACGGCAGCTGATGGTAATTATGGCAGAAATAAGAGAGAGAAGCTATTTTGTTGTCGTTTGGTTGGCAGGCCTACATAATGTCACATTATTGACACTTTGTTGAAATTCACTTGATTGTATCTTCTATAACAAATGTCAAAAAAAAGCAGGAAATCAAATGTGCATTATTATGTCTGCCCTGATTAAAAATTTCGTGCGAACTTAAAAAACTTAAAATTGCGCATTAATCACGTGCTGTTTTCCTTTAAACAAAAGTATATTTAAACACTTAAACTGTAACAATGTTTTAAATGCCAGACTTTCAGAAGTGCCTTCTGGCAGATTGAGGTTTTTTTCTTTTTCTTTTTTTTTTTTTTTTTTTTTTTTGTTTGGCTTTTTTTCTGTTCACCGTTAACAATTGACTATTTAGTTGTCAGGAAATAATGAGAATTCTTAATGGGGAAGAGTCGTTGTAGCCATAAAAAAGTTTTCTCTTTTTATTTTTAATCTCCTAGATGGCCATTATTGTTACATAACTGCAGCTTGCTGTTCTTAACACAAAGTATGCCATATTAATGCTTCTTATTGTGGTTTAAATGTTGAAGCGTTACCTCACATTCGCAAAAACTATTATTTACCATACATATTTATTTATATACGAGCAGTTATCCCATCGAGAAATAAAGTAAAAAAAAATATGATATGTCTCATGTCCTGAGAATATCAGCATTTGTCATGTACTCTATTTGTTTACCTTTCTTTTTACTTCAACCTTCAACTCTCACCGAGCGAGTACGCCGGTCAACACACACAAATACTTTGAAACGGAAACAGTAATTTATAAAGGTACACTTAAAAACATTAAAGCTAGATGACATAATTAAAATAAATGAATACAACAATGGAAAAAAAACTTGTCGGGAATCATATACAGAATGTTTACTTTGAAGGTAAACGTTCTAACCATTGACGCGCTTTTGTATATGCTGTTTTTTTTTTTTTTTTATCTTAACCATTTTAATTATTACGTCTCTCAGGCAGCGTCACGCTCGTTACTTGCAGACATACCAAACAAATTACTAGAAAAGATGTTTATAATCAATGTCTATTTATACGACAAGCTGTACTGCTAAACATTAGCTGTCGTGATTGTTAATGAAACTGATACATGTTGTTGTGTAACCAACATTATTTAGTATTTCCTTCTGGCCCTGATAGAGACATGTTAAACACTTCTTCTCTCACTTTCTTGTCGCTCTCAAAGGAGCATGAGTCATTACAATTTTACTCATAAGCAATCCACGTGATGTTGCAGAGGTAGTCACAGTAGCAATCTATGGGATATTTCACATTAATTACCTCTTACCTGAGTGAGCACGAGTTTCGAGTATACAAATTTGTTAAGGTGGACCAGAATGGCTCATTTCCTGAGAAACAAACGAACTCTTCCACTACAAATGATGAAAAGACCACTTCCTGTGCTGCCCAGAGAATCTTCTTCTTTGATCCATAACCACCAACCGTCAAAGCAGTCAGCGGCCAGCACGCCTGGTGGCGTCTTGTAGGGCAGCAATAAATTGATTCCACTTTGCTCGGTCGGCGGCCATCCTTTGTACAGTGCCCCAACTGTGGTTCATTCTTTGCATCTCAGCTTCCACAGTTCTCCGCCAAGTTGTTTTTGGTCGGCCTTTCTTTCGCTTTCCCTCGGGCGTCCATAGCATAGCTGTTCTTGTGATGGTATCAGGGTCCCTTCTGAGGACGTGGCCAACCCAACTCCAGCGTCTGCCAGCTAAGCTGGAGTGCATGTCCTCTTAGTTGCTCAGCGACAGTAGTTCTTGGTTGGTGGATGGTGTTCGGCCAAAAGATTCAGAGAATTTTCCTGAGGCACATTGTGTGGAAAGAGGACAATTTCAACATTTTCTTCTCTGTTACTTTCCAGCATTCCGCACCATACAGAAAGTACATAGCTCTCATATAATTTTAATCTGCTGTTTTTGCTGTATTAAGAAGACTTCCAGTTGTTGTTTAGAGGGCTGTTCTCGCTTTATTCATTCTGTTCTTGATGTCTTTGCTTGTTCCCGCCGTCTGGTGTTACTATGCATCCTAGGTATGTAAATTATTTTCGGACATGTTCCTTTTTAAACATGGCTACAGTCAGCCACTTTTCTTTTGATAAACAATGCCGGCCTTCCGGCCTACATGGCCCGGACTCTCTCAGTCCTCCTAACGAACACACATGTCATCTAACCGCGATTGCGCCTCTCATTCATCGTTAGTGCTTTTTTTTGGCGTCCCGTTTGCGAAATAAAATGCATACCGTAACAGTCAGTGTGGACAAAATGACTTCTTGAATAGATCCGGGCTAACAGAGATCGCGAATGAATTCAAATGAAAACTAGACACAAATTAAAAATGTATGAGCAGTTAGTGGTGGGCAGAGACGAGCGGTGATTAAACAAAATGGTAAACAAAAGTGATAAATAAATAAGACAAACATATATCACATCAGACAAAGAATCGTTGGGTATCTATGACGTCGGGCTAAAGTCATTTTTGTGGTTGTGTGTTTGTTGGTAGGTTCTATTCGTTTCTATATCAGACAATGGTATGGCTCAATGCGTAGGGGTTAGCAATGTCCAACATAACTCCTCGAATCAGATGTTGTCATAATCATCATCAGTTGCTATCTCCACAACGAAGGTTGGCTGTAATGGATCTCCAACGTCTTCTGTCTCTTGTCTTGGTGGTACACTCTGATAGACTCTTTCCTGTCCATCTCTTGATGTTATCTTCCCACTTATAGCGCTGTCTTCCCCTTGCACGTTTGCCTTCAACTCTCCCTTCTGTTATGGTCTTCTGCAAGGTGTTATGCCTTTTTATGTGGCCAAAGTATTTTAGCTGCCGAACTTTGACCTCTCTCATTAGTTCTCTTTTCATACCTAGATTTTCTAGGACCTCCTTATTTGTTTTCATCTCTTTCCATGAGATACTACCCATTCTTCTATATATCCACATTTCAAGAGCCTCAATTCTTTCTTCCAAATGCTTATTCATCGTCCATGTTTCTGCACCATACAGAAATGCAGAATATATATAACACTTTATGATTCTCAGTTTTAATTTATGAGATAACTGTTTGGATGTCAGTATATGTTTCATGTTGTTGAATGTAGCTTTGGCCATTCCTATTCTCTTCTTGATTTCTGTTTCACATCTGCCATCTTCTGTTATTATATGACCAAGATATACGTAGCTCTTGACTTGTTCCAGGATTTTTCCATTTACGCTTATCTTTAATGTGGGTTTATCGTCTGTTTTGCTAATTATCATAGTTTTAGTTTTCTCAATATTAATGTCGAGTCCATATTCATGACTTATACTGTTCACTTGCTTCACTAGTTCTTGTAACTCCTGTTCGCTTTCAGCTAACAACACGGTATCATCTGCATATCTAAGGTTGTTTATTGATCTTCCACTGATGTTCAGTCCTGGTATTTCCTGTATCTGTTTGAAAATTTTTTCGGTGTATAAATTAAATAGGCAAGGGGACAGCACACAACCTTGTCCGACACCTCTTTTTATGTCTATGTATGGTGAATAATTCCTTCCAGATCTTACTGTGGCAGTTTGCTCCCAATAAAGGTTACTGAGTATTCTTATATCTTTTCCATCAATACCTATGTCTTTGAGGCATTCAATTATTTTCTCATAATGGACTCTGTCAAAAGCCTTCTTATAGTCAATGAAGCACATATACATACTTATGTTGTATGATCCAATATAACTTTAATATCTATACACCGAGCGTACGATTGGCAGAGTGGTTAGAGCGCTGGTCTCTCGCGACCAAGATGCTGGGTTCGAATCACGATACCGACACGCTCCAGGCTACCCAGCTGTAAATGAGTACCTGAATCTGCTCTTTGAGTTAGGGAAGGAAAAGACAGCAAGGAAGGGAACTGGTCACTCCCCCACCTCTCGATGCTGGACCTAGTATGGTGAAGTCTCTAACACGTCACTCCCCTATGGCAGTATCTGCGATAGGACTACCACTGTGTCAGAAATAACATATCAGTACGATAAGATCGTGTACATTTATCTCAATTCATAAAAAGACATATTCCGTTAAGTGCATGGATCCCTATTGAAATCTTCATACACAATTATCATAAGTATCCCGCTACTGTTCCATGGTACGCAAATCCAAGAATGTACAATTAACAAATATTGCTAAACATCTGAGGTATTTTCCTTATATATTTCAAACACACTTTCGACTCTTGGTTGTCCGTTTATTTTTGTCCACATATAAGACAGATCTGCGGTAGCGCAGTTGTTAGTGCAAACGGCTCCGGGGTCGACCCAGCCTCATGAATTGGGTACCAGAGCAACTCTGGGAAGGTTAAGGCTGCCGGCGTGATGCTGAGCACATCACTCCTAATGTGCCGATGGTCAAGAAAATATGGGCCTAACACCATATTCCCAATATGCCTCAATGGGCGTGTAACGGAATCCTTTACCTTTTTACCCTACATATAAGACAACATTCACACACGTCCGTACGATAAACACACACAATGCTAGAAGACCGCGTCTCCCACTAAATCTCATACCGTAGATTAAACGTTCTTTAGATTGGTACACGTGCTAGTGACAGAGAATGAACCGGAGTACGAAGAATTACCGCCGACCGAGCAAAGTGGAGGCAGTTCTTTGCTGCCCTACAAGACGCCACCAGACGTGATGGTCACTGACTGTTTTGACAGTTGACGGCTAAGGTTCAAAGAAGTAAAAATAATACGTTTTATTGATAGAAAATTCAATGTTGATCTAGCCCAGTTTGTATGTGATTGCAGAAATAACATAGAACTAGCATACAATTAGAGAGAGGTCTTTGATGGTACTCATTAAGTATCTCTATGTAGATTTGTTTTAAAACAACGCTTTGATCTCCCGCAATGTTTAAATCAGAAAGTTTGCCGACTTTTCCTGTTTTTCGCTGTCATTAATCTTATTCATATCGTAGAAATACCAAAAGACAGTGCGGCTCTCCTAGGGTTAAGCCATTAGAACTCTTATGTAATCTTATTTCGCCAGCGGTGTGGCGTTTGATAAAAAAAAATATTATCAGTAATATAAAAGCATGCAAAGCCGATTTTTGCGAAATTGCAAGAACAAAAGTTCAGAGGACCAATCATCCTCAGGGTAGAAAATTATTACGACGACGGCTGAAAAGGATTTAGCAAATGATAATAATAATTTGTAATTTAATAACCGGTACTATTTCTTCTTCCGCTCATTTTGTCTGCTGTTTATGGTGTGAAGCGCCGCATGGATGGTAGGTTAATTGTTGCGCGACCTAGTGCACATTAGTTATGCTGTCATGTTGTGTCTAAGATCTATGCCACCCCTTCAATCCATTGTCTCTTGGGTCGCCCTCTATGTCTGTTCTCTTCCATTTTGAGGATATATCACCATACTCGCTATTTGGTCGAAATTCATTCTCACTAAATTTCCCAAACAATTTATTATTTGCCTGAACATATTCCTCCACTAATAGTTCCTACCTGATCCTTAAGTGCGAGGTAGCGTCTTGTTTAAGCTTGTTTGTTCTCCATGTTGACTTGACCTGACTTGACTTGACTTGACTTGGCTTGACTTGACTTTGATCCACTGTCATTGAGCGTCAGCTCTTGGTGACCTTGATGTTATTATACGTACTGCGCAGTTCGTGTGAGCTGTTTTGGGCTGCCATAAAGTGTAATGTCTATGGATGGGTTGTGTGACAGGAGGAGTTGTCTCATTCCCTGGAGTGCAGGGCACAGTGGTAGATGGTGTTCTACTGTCTCAGACGGGTTTGGACAGTGTCTACATTTTGCTGAATTTTGTGAACACATTCTCTTTCTGTGGCCATTTAGTGTAGAGTGACTTGTTCTCAATATGAAGATTCTGGTTTGTTCTTGTGTGACATCTATAATGTAATGTTGATGAAGATGATCTATTTCTTAGTTGCTCCAATTTAGTAATTTTGATCTTTCGGTGCTTCTAAATTTGGGGGGGGGGGGGGGGGAGAGAGAGAGAGAGAGAGAGAGAGAGAGAGAGAGAGAGAGAGAGAGAGAGAGAGAGAGAGAGAGAGAGAGAGAGGAGGAAGGCTTGAGATCTACAATATCAATGTATTGGTGTCTGGAAATCTCTTTTATACATCTCTGTCCAATCTTCCATCTGAACTGTAAAGACACTGAAGATGCATTTAATAATCATATATATAGTTTTCCAGCTTTTTCGGTCAGTACGTAACGCTACCTAAAATAGTAACACTCGCCAAAGAAAAGTGCGCATGCACCATGTTAACAGTTTGCGTGTTCAGATTTTTTTTAAAACCTCGGACGTAAAACAAATATTTTGGTTTTTAATACTCTCCCGAAAATAGTAACACTCGACAAAGAAAAGTTCGCAAATGTTGGTGTGCATGCGCACTGTGAACGGCGTGCATGTTCAGACTTTGTACAAAATTATTTTACTACTATAATTAACAGGAATGCGCGGTATTGTGGTTCGCACTGTTGACCTGCCATTGAAACATCATTTTTGATGATGCGTAGATGGCAGTGCGGATAGTGTGATTCGCTTGCATGGCTAGGCGGGGTTGTCGCACAGAAGGTCCAGTGTTCAAATCCTGGGTAAGCCACTCATGTCTGTTGTTTTTCTGTTGTCTGGTGTTCTACTTCTTTATTTCCTGCGAGTGCCTGATAACATACCTTTATATTTGTTTCATATTAATATAGTTTTCCAGCTTCTTCTGTCTGTACAGAACGCTTCCTAAAATAGTAACACTCGCCAAAGAAAAGTGCGCAAAGCACGGTGTGCAACGTGAAAGGCGTGGGTTTTCTTTGCGCAAAGCATGGTGTGCAACGTGAACGGCGTGGGTGTTCAGACTTTTAACATTGGATGTAAAACACATAATTTAGTTTTTTAATTTCTCTCCCGAAAATAACAGCCCTCGACAAAGAAAAGTGCGCAAACGTTGGTGTGCATGAGCCAATACCATACCAAAGAAGATTGTATCTGATAAGAGACAATTGCAGAAAAATTGTTTAAAGATGTATCTTCGTATACAAGTGTTTAGAGAAGTATAAGTACTGTACGCAAGCTCGCACCCTGGGAGAGAAGATACTCCAGCTTCACCCTATAGGAGTCGGCACAACAAAGGGAAGTAGCATTTACCGGTTATAAGCATTTTGCCCAACTGGCGTAGGGTAGTGCCCCTAGATCTGTAGAGAGTTACGCCAACTATGTCAGAATCGAAAAAGAGGCTGAACGACGTAGACGCCATTTTCGGCTGGACAATACCAGGGCTAGTAGCGAGAATAAGCATCGAGTAAGACTTTTTTTTTTAATTAATGAAAATAAATATCCCGTTCAACTTCTGATGGGTTATAATTAGGATATATATTGTTTTCAATTCAAAATAATATAAACATCTGCCGATAAGAGAAAGTGGCATCACATTTGTCAAATCATTGTAAATAGAGACAATCACAATTACGCTTTTACGTTAAATAAATAAACAAACAAACAAACAGTTAAAAAACAAATAAAGAAGAAACTCTGAACAAGAATAATATTAAAATGAAGGGGTATAAAGACCTGGTGGTTATAGTTATATAACTGACTTTAACAGATATTTAATTGACTTTCGCCTATTAAAAGTCATATGGATTGTAAGAACAGCATTAGACCTTCACATTCCCAGCCACTATATATTAACATTTGTTCGTATTAAATATTGTTTGACTATATTATGCAGTTCCGTAGGACTTTCTATTCTTGACACGTCTTCTATATTTATAAGATTATATATATATATATATATATATATATATATATATATATATATATATATATATATATATATATATATTTATATAAATATATATTATATATATAATAAAATTGTAATTAATTTTTATTATTTTTATTATATTATTTTATAAGGTAGTATGTTTTGCTAAGTGTTGCAATTCGTACGGAATATTTGTTGCTAAATAGTGAAATTCTAACGGAATTTAAAATTCAACGGAGTATGTGTTAAAAATTCACGCTACTGATTCTATTCAATAAAACGGTAAGTAAACTAGTTTTCTTCTTTTTGTTTTGTTAGTTGAAATACAAAGAATAGTACAAATATGTGCTACTGTATTTGCATCAAATTTTATTTCAAATTATTAGTTAACCTAAACGAAAATGCATATTAGGTCTGAAACTCGCGATTGGGTCCATTTTCCTGCTATTCGGGTACAGCCGAAAATGGCGGCCAAATTTTAGTTGGCGTAACTCTTGTATGATAAAGGGGCACTAGCGTAGGGTATTGCACCAGGAACTACTTCCGTCAGTAGGAGATGTTCTAGCATCTCACTGGACAGCTACCGCCTGCTTCCAGCTGGGCAGCCCCCAGATATACGGCGCCACCTCAGACTGGGCGAAAAGAAGCTCAACAGCAAGCAGAACAGAAAAGAGGAGAAAACGTCGAAAAGAACAATAGGAAAATAAGCAGCTCAGGGCTGTCACCTGAGGGGCGCATTCCCATAGTTAGTTATGACTGAAGGGGCTATTATTATTTTTATGTTTGCTGACTTTTATTTCCTTCGAGTCATTTTTTGCACCAAGAATAAGAAGGCTTTAGATCTGAATGGTTGCAATGAAGTAATGGTGCTTTGAATTTAATTTCCGTCATATGATGCCGACCGAGTAAAGTGGAAGCAGTTTGTTGCTGCCCTGCAAGACGCCGTAAGGTGTGATGGCCACTGACTGCTGTGACAGTTGGCGGCTAAGAATCAAAGAAGAAGAAGTTATGATGGATTTTTACTCTAGATATAAAGAACTATTTGAGTTCCGATAATATGATATCTGAAGGTCACAGTTATAAAGATCTAGTCCTATATATAAAATCGCAGCTTTTTCTGTCAGTGCGTAACGCTATGGGATACAACTTTGGTTGAAAGTTAGACATTAATTGTATTGTTTCCCGTTATATGTACTCTCCCAAAAATAGTAATACTTACCAAAGAACAATGCGCAAATGAAGGTGTGCACACAAATATATTTATAGAATGTGTGATCCCGGATACACAAATTGGGATCCTCGCTGCTGCTATGTAGTTCGTGTACTGTGGTTATGCACAGTGGTATTTTAAAAAATACTTTTGAATAAGTAAAATTGCCGTTAGGTATTGGGGCTTTTGAATTTAATTCCCGTCTTATGACGGGCTTTTACACTAGTATGAGTGAATAATAATTATCATCATCATCATTTTCCTGTTTGATCCAAATGCAGCTTGCCCCGCCCCCCCCCCCGCCCCCCGCCCCCCCCCCCCCCCCCCCCCCCCCCCCCCCCCCCCCCCCCCCCCCACCCCCCCTCCCCCCCCCCCCCCCCCCCCCCCACCCCCCCCCCCCCCCCCCCCCCCCCCCCCCCCCCCCCCCCCCCCCCTTTTACAGAAAGCTTGCACAAAACATTCACATGCTCTTTAAGTGGTGGTTTCTTTAGCAATTAGTTTTTCATGATGAGGTTGGCAGAACCCGTGTACAACTTCATATCAGTTGCCTTGTGGCGAGATAGTTAAGGTAACAGTAGTCCCTCTACTTCTTTTACCTTGTGGATGTCAGAACAAGGACTGCTTTGTAACACTATCAGCGGGTTTCTTATCAATGTGTGTCTTATCTATCGCCAGTATCATCTCTCCGCCTCTTGCTCCACTAGCTCTTACAATGATAATAAGAGTGATTTGTGTCTCAGAATAATTTCTTGAGTTGTGGTTATGATACGTTTAGGTTATTTGGTATTTTGAAGATTTTTCAACTAAACATATTTTATTAATTAGCGCTGTTACATAAACTCAAAGTCTGAGTATTTCTAATACCTGTCTTAAAATATATTCATGCAAGAGCATTTGTACAGGCAGGGGTTCCGCGAATATTGAGAACTTATTGTTATTAGTTAGCGTCCGATTGACAGAGTAGTTACAGCGCTGGTCTCTCGTAGCAACTGTGCCGGGTTTGAATCACGGTGCTGACACACTCCAATCTACTGAGCTGTAAATGTGTACTTCATTCTGCTCTTGTGAGTTAGGAAAGGAAAAGGCAGCGAGGAAGGGAACTGGTCACCCCTCCTCTCGATGCTGGACCTAGTATGGTGAAGTCTCTAACACTTTACTCCCCTGCTGCAATATCTGCTATGGGACTACCTTTTTTATTATGTCAGTTCCACTGTAGTGACAAGTTGAGAAACACTGCTGTAGGAAAGTAGTGGACAAGTTGAGAAACACTGCTGTAGAAAAGTAGTGGTAAGCAGATACATTTCTTATCACGTCTGCGCCTGAACAAAATACATTTGCTAACATCAAGTCCAACAATTTTTTTTATTTAGTTCTGTCTACAGCGTGAAATGGCTTGATGTGAGAGATATAGATGAGCGTCCAACAATCCCGGAGCCGTGAAGATCTACATTAGACATACTGAGCTATATGAAGATCCAAGTTGATAAAGATAATGTCTGTTTCTGGTTTCAGAGTATCTTGAATTGTGAATAATTGCAGCACATGTGTAAGTTTATCGGTACCAGACAATCTGCTGCCTGCATTTCTATCAAGAGAGCGATGGAAAACTCAAGCTGAATTATATATTACCGATTGTTCATATCACTTCACAGAGAAGGTCGTGCTCCTGTCACTTGCATAACACGATTCCAGTTGATTTTTGTTAGCTCCTTCGCTTTCCCTGGATATGTGGAAAATGTAAATTTAATCCTGGGAGTTCCGCGGTTTTAAACTCCGGCTGGCGAGAGTTAATTTATAGTTTTCGCTTTTAAATTGCTGTAGCTTTAAAATTAGGTCATTTATAAAAGTGTGTGTGTGTGTGTTGGTTGCTTTATTTGGTTGGGTATCAAAAAATGGTTTGGCTCAGTGTGCAGGGGTTAACAATTTCCAACACAACTCCTCTTTAACACCTCCGCCACTAAAAGTTTATCACATTTTCTTCTGTCATCAATATAATACATTATTACACCTAAAGGTCTTTTATATTTAGACATGCGTCCTAATATAACCGAATAAGTCGAACGGGACGCGCATCGCCATAGCGAGGCAAAATTTTATTTTAAAAAAAAATATGTTGTCATCCACCGGTATATCGGGATTTACCTTGCACCGAACTCAGGTCTAGGCGGTACAGTGTCTCCAGAGAACACCGTATCAACTGCATTCGTGGGGTTCAAACTGATAACCAACAATTATAACACTAATCAATTGGCTCCAGAATATTAGAAAAAGACAACAGAAAGAACCGGTATGAACGAAGCTACAAGCTTTTATGCCGTATATAGCCCATGGACTTCGTTGTAGGGACGAAAGAGGAAGACATAAGTTAGTCTTTGTTGCGTGCATATTTTGACGCACATATTACAAAAATCGATATGGCTATTTAATATGGAAAAAATATAGACATTCATTCATTTGTGTATGAAAATGCTGTCTATGGTGAAAGCGAGAGAATCCATGTTTGATTCACACTTTTGATTATAGGAGTAATCGTTCTTGATATTGATCCGGCGCATGGATTGCTCTTACGTTTGTACTTATTTTGTAGGGCCAGAAAATATATTAATTTGCTTATTATGTTTATGGCCTGAATTCATATGAATTACATATTATTAGTACAAGTAGAATCAGTCCTATATTGTATATTTTGGATGGGTAGGCGGGACTAGATTCTTATTATTCCGGTCTAGCGGAAGTATGAGTTGTCTTGACAAGTCGTGATGAGTTCCGATATACCGTGATAATGGCGGGTACGCATTTTTCAAAGGGCTGGTAGATTCTTAAGGAAATACAATTCATGAAGTGGTTTTCTTCTAAAGGAGATGGTATCTCTACTATAGTTTATGTTAGAGACTCTCCTAAGGTACGGTACAATGTATAATTCGGACTCCATGTATTGCCAGACCCTATTTTGATGATCTCATGTCGATTCGACCTAGATGGAACATTGTGCTTCGTATCGCTAGGGTCGTGTTTTGTATCGACAAAGATGACAGACTTTCCTACAGCGGTTATGGCTACGTGAATTAATCTGATCATCGTAGAGCTGTATGGGAACATTTATGAAATCATTTATATACCCTGATTGCTAAATCAGAGGCACATCTCCAATCCAACCTGCAAGTCTGGAAGGAAGAGCTGGAGAAGAGAGGGATGGTCATAAGCAGCTCTAAAACAAAATCCATGGTGATATCACGAGAAGAAAGAAAACATCAGATTAAGTTGGGAGAACAGGTCCTGGAGCAGGTCGACCACTTTAGATATCTCGGAGCTATTATAGACCGAAAGGGAGGCATCAAAGAAGAGTTGGCCACTCGAAAAGCAGCGGCTGGGAGACTTTTTCAGGCCATAAATCGTGGATTCCTCAGCAAGAAAGAGGTTGGTAAGAAAACGAAGATGGCTGTATACCGCTTACCTATGTCCCAGTCTTGACATATGGATGCGAGTCGTGGGCAATGACTACAACCCACAAAAGCCAGATCCAAACCTCAGAAATGAGGTATCTGAGGAAAGTGGTTGAAGTAACAAGAAGAGACATGGTCCGCAACCAGATGATCCGTCAAGGCCTAAAATCCCATCCGCTGCAGACCCAAATAGAACAGTCCCAACTAAGATGGTTTGGCCATGTCTGCAGAATGGGAGAAGATCGGCTACCACGACAAGCATGGGAAACAAAGAGCCAGGGATCCAGACCTCCAGGACGACCCAGAGTCCGCTGGGAGGACAACATTAGACAATCTTTGAAGGACCGAGGACTAGAATGGAACCAGGCCAGGAAGAAGACAGCTGATAGAATGGTCTGGCGCTCTCTCTTCCAAACCTCTACACCTCACGGTAGAAGGGGAACGACTAAGTAAGTAAGTAAGTATTTATATACCCATTATAAATTAACTCTGGCTTATATTCTCCTTCCTATGAATGAGTGAACGACAACTCAGGGAGGCGGCCATGTTAGATTTCGGTCATCATATGTTTTGATCACTGCCAAGAGAACAGATTATTTATCCTATTATCGGACAGTGACAGGGAGATCTCAATCTTGCTAGAAACCCCTCTTTCGTGGTTTCATAATATATGCTACAAACTATGGACGTCAAGTAACCTTAGTTATTTACCGATCTGCCTTCACTGACGCGTTTAGTCAGATAGGGGGATGCGGCCGTAATATATCATGACATTGAACTTTTGATGTACTGCCCATTATTTCTGAATGTGTCATGACTTCAGATCTGCTATGTATACCTACAAATTGATATGTCAACATACCATGATGTACTCGTATGTCCCAGTGTGTACGTCTGAATAAATTGAGTAAACAAAGATTCCAGCAGTCTGCATTGGTGCCTTGTAGACACATGTGTATGAGTGGTTATATTGGTCAGCACACGAACAGTACACCATTCGCGGTAATCACACTCTACACTTCTACTTCATACATACACCATCCTGCGTCGGTTGGAGTGACCAAGTTTAGGGCCTGCTTCCCCTGGAGCCTTTGCCTTCCCTAACTCAGGACTAGGGTGAGTTACCCATTTACAGCTGGGTAGACTGGGGGCATGCCTGATCTCAACAACACACCACTCTTCCTTACAGAGCATACAGACTGACACTTCATTAGAGTGGAAAGAAGAAAACAAACTTTACAGTGGCGAGCCAGATTCCTGGGTCCAGCTTACGCAGTTTTGTGTTGAGAATCACAGTTTACAGCTGAAAGAACATTTGTTTGAACACATCAACACCAGTAGGACAGCTATACAGTCGATGTCAGCTTGACCTGTATTACCGATAGGATGCTGTATCTAGGTCAGCGCTTGTTGACAGTTTTTCGCTGTACAGACAGTATTACACAGGACAGTGGTATCAAGTGTAGAAAATATCTGGAGCAGTATTGTTGACATTTCTCAACGTACAGAAGAATCACAGTGTTGTTGAACATAAAGTGCATAGTTCATCGTTGGATCTTCATATGCTCAAAAGAGAAAAAATTGACAGTGTAATAGTTTAGAATTAAATCTATTACTCAATAAAGTGGCAAGTTATTAGTATAAAAATAAACTGTGCCTGCTTTACAACACTATACCTGCAACACATTCCATTCATGACATAAATTATATTGTATGCTATATGCTATTTATGCTTACATGTTATTTGTTTATATGTGTAGGTGTTTATATGTTGCGGGCCTGGATGGGAGGTGACTAGAACAGGAAATACCGAGTGATATTGGTCTTGTTCTGGCGTTCGATAGGGAGCAATTTCTTAATTGAAATTTGCATGCAACATAGTTTGCAAATATTTGGTTAGTTGTGACGACTGTTTCATATTTGTATTTGTAACATTTTTTCTGTTCTTTATTTTTGTTTGATTTGTTTGTATAATTGTAGGTCTCATCTTTCCTTTCATTTCAGTTTTTTACACCCTTATGTTTATACACTGTGGCGTTATTTGTCTTGTCATTTTATTATTGCAGTTATCATCACGGTTTCTGTGATCATTTTTTTCATTTCTCCTATTTAATTTAATTTGATCTCTGCAAATGTGTTCATATTGTCTTTTCTTGTTTGTCCTTTGTAATGTCTTTAGTTGACATATGACGTATAGTGGTATACACTGATAGTATAGTACAGATCAGTACTTTATGATTGTTATTGTTATAAAACAAAATGTACAAGACCTTTGTAAGGCTTGTCTCCCAAAGTGATTGGTAAAGGGAAATATTTTTTTCCACAGGTACTCAAGTGATCTTTGATTACATTGAGGTATACAAGACCTTTGTAAGGCTTGTCTCCCACAGTATTTGAGATACAGTTATTGTGTCCATAGGTACTCAAGTTATCATTGGTTATTATAAACCATACAAGTTTGGACTAAGACTAAGTCTATGGTATAGACTTGTCTCTCATTAACGTGAAAGAGGGTAATTTATTTACTTTTTCAGGTTTCTGATTTAAGAAGACAATATGTCTACATTAGATTATTTCATTGCACAAGGAAAATCTCTTGATAAGACTGGAAAAGACTTAGAACAATGGGCTGTTGCTCAATATGACAAAGCATTAGCTGCAGAAGAGAAAAAAATTGCTGCTGCTGCTGAAGAAAGAAAAGCTGCTGCTGAGGAAAAAAAAGCTGCGGCTGAGGAGAGAAAACTTCAAATAGAAGAAAAAAAAAAAGCTGCTGCAGAAGAAAGGAAAGCTCTAGCTGAAGAAAAAAGATTAGAAAAAGAAGCTGATACTGCTGCTGAACTTAAGAAATTGCAGATGCAAGTGGAGGAAAGGAGATTTGATGCAGAACAGAAGAAATTAGAAGCTGATGCAGAACAGAAAAAATTAGAAGCTGCTGCAGAACAGAAAAAATTAGAAGTTGCTGCTGCTGCAGAACAGAAAAAATTAGAAGCTGCTGCAGAACAGAAAAAATTAGAACTTGCTGCTGCTGCAGAACAGAAAAAATTAGAAGCTGCTGCTGCTGCTGCAGAGAAAAAATTAGAAGATTAGATAGAGAGATAGAGAAGCTGAAGAGAGAAAAGCAATAAGAGAACATGAGTTTGAATTAGAGAAATTAAAATTGACATGTATGAGTAATGTTAATCAGGCATCTGGTAGTAATGGTAAACCCTTTGTGTACAAGGTCAAGGTACCAGCGTTTAACCCTACCAGTGATGACATAACATTTTGGCTTTCTAGATTTGAACGGGCTTGTCGATTTCATAATGTTGACAAATCACAGTATGTGAATCAGTTGTCTGAAAATCTAAAAGGGGAGTCTCTGAGTAAGTTATATTTTGTTGAAGAGGCCGACAAAGATAATTATGATGCTGTTAGGGCAGCTTTGATAAAGAGATATCAGCTGTCTGAGGAAGGTTACCGTCTTTTGTTTAAAACAATGAGACCTGAGGTAGGTGTAGAATTCTCAGATTTCATCTCAAAAGCACGAATTACACTTTCACGATGGATTGAATTATCCAAAACAGAAAAAACATTTGATGGTCTTACGGATTTATTGCTAAGAGACAAGGTCATGTCTTCTGTAAATAAATCATTCCTAGAGTTCTTACATGAGCGTAAACCTGGTACAATAAAGCAAATGGAAGAATATTGTGACCAGTATGCCACGGCACACCCTGACATGATTCTTAGTAACTCTAACATTAAAGAGAGTATGCCAGTTGCTTCGGCAACAGAATATAATCAGAATTACTCACACAAATTCCAAGGAGCTAAAAATAAATTTGATAAAAAGGTTAATTGGAATAAGTATCAAAACCAAGATAACCACTCAAATCAGGGTTCTTCTTCGAAGAACTGGAATCGAGCTGATAGTCCTCGACACGCGAGGGGTACCCATAATGTTAGAAATTCTCGGAAAGGGAGTAGCTATAGGAACTACCCAAGTGCTTCATGGAGACAACAGAAACAATATTACAGGGATACTCAATATAACGAGCGTGATGATTATGATCATGAATATTATGATTCAAACCCAAATAGGGGTTATAACAGAGGCAATAATAATTATAGAGACAATTATAACCGAGGTAGATCACAACACAAAAGACATGGTAAATCTTATTACCAGGCTAACTCTGCACAACAGGAGTTCCACGACACCGATAATCAGAATAATGATAAAAAAGACTCCAACAGTGTAGCAAATTCCGCTTTCGATTTTGCTAGAGCATCTGAGTGTTCGCAATGCAAAACATTATTCGATCCAACCACAGTGTCTACTTTAAGCTGCGGTCACCCGCTTCCCGCTCTCCATGCGTCAATTGCGCATAATGGAAGGGGTGCTCTTGTCTTTAATAGGGGCCTAATAGATGGTACTCCGGTATCAATTCTTTTCGATTCGGGGTGCACTACCATTGGAGTGAGGCAATCACTCGTAAATCCTTCTCGAGCTACAGGCAATATAGTCAAATGTGTAACATTTGGTGGCACATTGGAGAAGTACTCCACTGCCATTATCAATATTGCTACGCCTTTCTTTACAGGAGAGGTGCAAGCATGTCTCTTGCCGAATCCGATCGCTGATCTTATCATCGGTCGCATTCATGGAGTGAAAGAATGCACTCCACAGCAAATTTCTAATTGGGAAAATGTTAATATGCAATCTGCTAATGCAGTAATCACTAGGGCTCAAGCTCTTAATATGCCACAATCTTCACATTCTGAAGATAATGATGCGCAGATCCAAGATGATCCCTTGGAGATTTCCCACGATTCCTTTATCAAACAGCAGGAAGATGATCCTACTCTAAAGAAATTCTTTACTCTGGCAACAAAAGGTGATCCGAATAAGGATACAAATCGTAAATCTTGGATTACGATGAAGAATGGCGTACTGGTACGTATGGTACAAGACTCCGCTAAGTCCATTCATTCTCAAATCCTTGTGCCTAAAAATATGAGAGTTAAAATCTTACAGCACGCTCATGATTCGCAGTGTGCTGGACATATGGGTTTTTCCCGTACTAAAGCTAGAGTTCTTCAATCTTTCTTTTGGCCTGCTGTGAATAAGGACATACGAATCTATTGTCGATCTTGTAAAGTATGTCAAGAGATTAAATCCAGAGGTCCACGCCATGATGCACCTATTCAGGCTGCAGACATTCCCATTCGGCCATTTCAAAAAATGGCGATAGACATCATTGGTCCATTTAAGATAAAGTCTGCTAGAGGACACCAATTTATTTTGACGTGTGTTGATATGTGCACACGTTGGCCGGAGGCTGTTCCTCTAAAGAGCATAACTACTGCTGATGTCGCAGATGCTCTTTGGTTAATATTTTCTCGTCTGGGGTTTCCAGCAGAAATATTATCCGACCATGGTACCCAACTCATATCGGATACCATGTCTCAAGTAATGTCGACTCTGAAGATAGAGAGATCGCTGAGTAGTATTTATCATCCTATGTCCAATGGGATGGTGGAACGTTTGAATAGAACTCTGAAAAACCTACTAGGTAAGATAACAGAAGATCATCCTCAGGATTGGGATAGGGTTTTACCCGCGGCTCTCTTTGCATATAGAGAGGTCGCCAACGAACATACAGGATTTTCTCCCTTTGAACTTGTCTTTGGCGCGAAACCGCGAGGTCCCATGTCCTTACTTCATGATCTTATAACTGCTGATAATATTGTCGATGACACAAAATCCTCTTATGAATATGTCATCGCACTTAGACACAAGATTATTGAAGCATGCAAATTGGCAACTGCTTCTTCTGAATTTGCGAAACAGAAGGCAAGGGAATTTGCCAATAAAAAGAGATGTTTGCGACAACTTTGTCCAGGTGACAAAGCATTTGTCTTGCTACCTTGTAGGGAAAATAGACTTCTCATTTCTTGGAAAGGTCCGTACGATATAATATCAAAAGTTTCCGATGTTGACTATATCGTCGATATTGACGGGAAGCGTAAAACCTTCCACATCAACATGCTCACGGAATTCCATGAACGTCCTGATTATTTACAACCTGTTTTCCAGGCAATGGACGATTTTCCAGTCCAACATGGACAGTACTCATCTCTGTCAGTAATACAGGATGAGGAAAACGAGTTTCTCGGATGTAAATTTACCTTTTCCAATGATTCCTCTTCACTCTAATGAATCATGGAAAGATGTTGCAATTTCTCCAGAATTATCTCCAGGAGAGCAGAAACAAGTTTCTACTATGTTAGAACAATTTCAGGATGTCCTTACTGACATTCCTGGTCAAACTGATGTCATTCAACATGACATTATTCTTACTGACCATAGTCCTATAAGAGTCAGACCGTATCCTATCCCGATACATTTTCAAGCACAGGTAGAGAAAGAGTTAGATGAGATGATAGAGTTAAAAATTATTGAACCATCCACATCAGCATATTCTTCGCCGATGGTTATAGTACGAAAAAAAGACAATAACATACGTCTTTGCGTGGATTATCGCAAATTGAATCAAGTAACTAAATTCGATGCTGAACCTATGCCTTTACTAGAAGAGCTACTTACGAGACTATCGAATTCTCACTTCTTTACTAAACTCGATTTGTCTAAGGGATATTGGCAAGTTCCACTATCCGAACACGCCAAACCGTTTACTGCTTTTTCGACGCCTAGGGGTCTATTCCAATGGAATTTCATGCCTTTCGGTCTTATGAACGCCCCTGCAACATTTGTACGCATGATGCGTCGAATCCTATCTCATCGCTCAGATGTCATTGCGTATCTTGATGACATCTGTCTTTTCAGTGATACTTGGAACGATCACTATAATGGTATAAATGAACTATTGTCTATCTTACGCGAGCATAACCTGACAGCGAAACCATCGAAAGCATGTATTGGTTTTAGCGAAATATCTTTCTTAGGACACCGTGTTGGTCATGGGTTCCTAAAAACAGAAGACCATAATACAAGTAAGATACTTAACATTTCTATTCCTAAGACTAAAAAGCAAGTACGAAGTCTCTTAGGTCTAATACAATTTTATGGACGATTCATCCCGAATCTGTCCTCCATTATGTCACCTCTTTCTTCCTTGCTAAAGAAAGGGTCTCCTAATGTAGTCCATTGGACTCAAGAATGTCAATCCTCTTTGGATAAGGTTAAAACTATGTTTTCTACTTCACCTATCCTAGTATTGCCTTCTAAGGATAAGACATTTATTCTTCGTAGTGACGCTTCATCCACCGGGATTGGAGCTGCACTAATGCAAGAGTACTCTGGAACTCTGCATCCTGTGATGTATATTTCTCGGAAATTAAATGCCGCAGAGAAGAATTACTCGGTCCTAGACCGTGAATTATTGGCTATGGTTTGGTCAATCCTTAAACTGCAAAGATTTCTTCTGGGCGCGCATTTCATTGTGGAAACTGACCAGAAAGCTCTTACGGCTATTCAGAGTAAAAATCTGAAGAGCGCGAGATCAACGCGATACGCGATTGCTCTACAGCCATTTCATTTTTCGGTGCGAGCTATCCGTGGGTCAGAAAATGTGATGGCAGATATTTTGTCTAGATGCCCACATGATTCATAACTGTTATACAACTTTGATACAGTTGTTTCTATGTTGAAATGTGTACACATATGTAATATATCATATATTGATTGTAACACTACTTAGCGGTTCATTGATATTTATTCACCGCTGATCTTTCAATGTTTTTCGTCTTTGATGATCATGATGTTAAGATATCTTAGATGAAATTTATGTATAAACTAATGTGGAAATTGTGTCATTGCTAATATTGTAGTATGCGTTGGTGACACCTCTCTGGAAATATTTATACTTAGAGAAGTACTTTCTCTAAGGTCATAAAACTTATGCTTATCATCTGCGCATTGTTATTGGTGCGTTGTGAGCCTATTGTATGTTGCTCCTAGATGTATTTCAAAAAAAAAAAAAATGTACCATTTTTTTTTCCCGAGGGGTGTGGTAATCTGTTGCGTGCATATTTTGACGCACATATTACAAAAATCGATATGGCTATTTAATATGGAAAAAATATAGACATTCATTCATTTGTGTATGAAAATGCTGTCTATGGTAAAGCGAGAGAATCCATGTTTGATTCACACTTTTGATTATAGGAGTAATCGTTCTTGATATTGATCCGGCGCATGGATTGCTCTTACGTTTGTACTTATTTTTTAGGGCCAGAAAATATATTAATTTGCTTATTATGTTTATGGCCTGAATTCATATGTATTACATATTATTAGTACAAGTAGAATCAGTCCTATATTGTATATTTTGGATGGGTAGGCGGGACTAGATTCTTATTATTCCGGTCTAGCGGAAGTATGAGTTGTCTTGACAAGTCGTGATGA
>JAMPIV010003456.1:0-140000 GCA_024509875.1 Oreohelix idahoensis | reverse complement strand
ATGGCCGTCTTGTGTAAAATATTTATTTGACGATGACCGGTGACAAAATTGAAAATCTAAAACCATAATGAAACTGAACATAAAAATCATATGGTAGTATAGCTTAGAGTCCACTGAGCAAGAATGTGTTTTAAATAATATGATAGTCCCAGTATTAGACAAGTTATTGAGAAAATACTAAATGTCTACGAACGCACGACCAGACAGACTGTTGTTCCTGCTTGTTTTTTTCATAACGTTAGTGGTCCCCACCGGCTTAGAAGAGAGGCTTTGAGGAAATTCAAATTCGCTTGGGTAACAAGAGTATAGGAGGAGAGGGGAGCGGTAGGAAAATTGTTACCAAAAACTAAACTTGTTTTGTATTGGCATAACTAAAGCAGACTGGCCAATCGACTACCAGACGCAGAGTATGTTTGGAATTATTTTTGTTTTTCAAAAAACTGCATTTGAATTCTGGTAATCGCAAGCTTTCGATTGGCCAGTGCTACTAAATATTAGCAAAAAGCTTTCACTATTCATTGCCAGTTGAACAGTATTTTTTATTCAGATACGCTGAGAACAGCTGTGATAAATTTAAAAGTAAATTAAATAACTAAATAAGTATTTCACAGTCTGGACGGAGCAGAAGAAACTGAGGCCATTTCTTTGCAAAGTCAGCGTCATTTGTTTATATTTCTTGATTTGTGGTAAGAATGCTTTATGAATTTAATATGTTTAATCCCCTTACCAAAGTTAGATACTGCTATTGGGAAAAAGTGAAGGACGTGCCGGGAGCAGACATTGTTGAGTCCTCACGTTGAAATGTATGTAACTAATGTATGTTGTCATGATTATGTTTGAATATTATTGTATTAGAGTATATTAGTAAGCCTCCGTGTTCAAGGAACACTGTTCAACATGCCTGAAGCATTTATATTTAAAAAGAAAAAGATGAGAAAAATATATAAAAGGAAATGTGGTTACCCCACATTTTTTTATTGAGGAAAACTATGTAAACGTACAGTGGCGTATCTGCCATAGGGACCTGAGGGGTGGTCACAGCAAGGTGGGAGTCATGAAAAATTAGGGGGTGAGTGCACCTGAAATGCACGCGAGGCTGACCCCATACCAGCGTATGAAATTAAATAAAAGAATAAGTGATCAGATGTAAAAGGCCAGGGTGTCCTTTTGTTGCAGAGGTTTCGTTTCCTGTTGCCAGCTGGTGACAGGAAACCTGAGGAGTGACGATAACGCCAAGAAGTCTCCGAAATTTCATGTATGCTTTCAAGAGATAACAGCAGGAGCTTGGGCGTGTGATGTGATATCGATATTTTTGCAACTACACAATATCTTATCTTTCAACAAGAAACCCCAGGTGATATGTTAAGGACCTGGGTACATCTGACAGTTTCGTTTTAAATAAACCTGGGTGTTTTAAATCATTCTCAGGAAGTTGATGGGGTATGATGATAATACAGCCCTTCATACACAGTGACTCTCTCTCTTAGAAGAATAAATTAAAGCTGTGAACATTCCAACAGGAAAGACATATATTAACATTGTAGTTATTTGGGCAGATTGTCCACACAATTTTAGTTAATCTTTTATGTAAACTATCTTGTCCTCATTTTCAAAGACCTGTCCAAACGATATGACTGGACAGGCAAAATAAATTGTATAAAAAATTATCAAATTTAAAGAAAAACTTAACCACAGGTTTTATTCACTTCCTCATAGAAACTTAAAGTGTTTGTGTGTTGTGTACCATCATTTCATTTCTCCCCTAGACACTAGGTACATCATACACCAGAAACTAGAGCCAAAATAGTGACCGTGTGAGATCTAGGGAGGTAGCGTTAGGTTCCCTGCACATAATTTATCATCATCATTTATAGAGTCAGGGGCCTACATGTGCTTGACCTCACACGGGTAATACATACACGGATTTCATTCTTTTAGGATACCATAATAGCCTCCCCAGCAAAATCAAACTTTGCTACAATGGCTTTCTTCTTGTCATAAAATGCACAAAGAAAGTGGTTAGCTTCTTCTAATATGGGGAATAAACCTTCTTGCATATTGGCCACTTTGAGGACATCCTCATTACTTTTTTTTCAAGTCTTCGTCTTCTTCTTTCTTCCTCGTTCGTCCTGAAATGGACGTTGGTTATGTTGTGTCCGTTTACAGCGGACCTGCGATATTTGCGCCTTTCAGCCGACACATCCGATTTCAGCACGGCATTTTTTGGGACCGGGTTTACCTTCCCTCTTCGATCCCTACTCTCTCAGCCAGACTGCAGTGATGCAGCCTGTTTCCAGGACCACCACTTGGAGGTGGAGTAGGGTCTTGGTCAGCCCTGGTTCGCTGACCCTGACGCAACCAGTCAAGCTATGGGTCGCTAACTGCATTCCTCATACATTTACAACTGGGTAGACTGGAGCGTGACGCTACCTGGTTCGCATCCAGGAACCTGGTAACAGTGCCGCGACAGAAAAGAGCTCTTACCGCTTAGCCAATCGTGATTAAGCACGGCAAAACAATGATATTCAAATATATCTGTGGTTGTTACCATTCCAATGAAGGTAGGGGTGGGCAAGGCGTCGATCGCAATCCGCCGTTGTACCGCTAAGATATTTTAGTTAAACCGCTTGATCTATCAAAGTTTAAATGTTTTTCTAACTCTTTATTTAAATCTATTAGTTTTTAAGGGTGTAATATTGTTCTTATGGAAACTTGATGCCTTAGTTGAAGCGATGCAGTGCAAATCATCATCATATTCAGCTAGGTTGTGGAGGCGGCCAACAGATTTTCCGACTCCTGAAATTTTAGAAGTCCAACTCCGACTCCCAACTACGACTACAGTGTTTTTTACGAGCCATAATGCTTAAATTCGGACATTTTTTGTCGACTCCACCGCCAGTAGAAAACTACCGACTTCCCAACTCTGACTCCTAATTCCGGCTCCACGGCTTTGATATTAAGTCTGTGCTATTACAAGTGTTGTGATACTAGTACTTAAGTACTCAATTTTTGTAAGATTTTTTCTTATAAACGTAATATTTGTTTCTTACTCATACCATTAATTTTTGTTGTCTGCAATTAGTAAATATTTTTTGTTTACCTTACATTATTTCTTCAGTTAACACGCAAGTACAGTTATTTTACACTTCATGGTCGAAAAACTGTAAAAATAAATACAATGAAAAGAATGTATTTGGTAGACCGCATACATTCTTTTCATTGTATTTATTTTTACAGTTTTTTATTCATTGAAAAAAAAAGTAGAAATAGGTCTTGGCATACTAAAGTGTGCCCTTGCCTGGTTTAGCGTACAGTCTCGTGCCAGAAGTAGCCAAGCGTGGTGGGGTTTAATTGGTAACCTAATTTAGCCTTGTTTGTGTTTTTTCTTTTCTCGACAGGATATTTAAAATTACACTCGTGTATGTCCACAAAAACGGAATCGCGACATCTGTCAAAGTGATTTGTTTTAAGAACTGTGTTTAGACACGGGAAACAAAAGCTGACGATTGTTTGAACACGGCGGGAAAATTATACCGCGGTGCTGGAGTTTAAGACTTGTGTTCCAGGAAGGCGACACACAAATTCTAATTCGCGGTGGATGATGATGATGATATAATCCCTTTAGCTGTGAGCAGGTAGCTCTTGACAGCCCATTGCCTCTCTGACAAAGGTACAAGTCTTCCTCAGTTGTTGTGATGATGTGTAGAGTGTATAGTGGATGGTTGGGTACGATTTGATTAGCTGGTGTCGCAGGTCGCAGTTAGTCTTGGGCACTGTAACAGTAGGTGTTTAACTGATTCCTCATGGTGGTGGCAGTGCCTACAGTTTGGTTCACATAGTGGGTCTATTCTATTTAAATGTTTATTGACAGGGGCATGGCCTGTTCTCAGCTGGAAAATTAGACTCTGTTCTCTTCTTTTCAGTTGTTTAACTGGATCTTGAGGGTTTGGTTTAGCTTGATGTTTGAAGAATGGAAGGTAGCCCACTGGTTTAGCCATTCTTGCATATAATCGTTTCTCAGGATCTGTTGGCAGGTTTGCAGTGTGGTACTTGATGGGAACTTAGGCAGTGCTGCTCCACTTTTGGATATATTATCGGCTTTTTTCATTTCCTGGGACTCCGACATGCCCAGGGATCCACTGGAGTATAACATCAACGCAATAGGAAGTGAACAGTTGGTCAATTAATCTACAGATGTTATTAATATTAGGAGACATTTTGCTTTCTAGGGCTTGGAGTGCTGCTTTTGAGTCTGAGAATATAACGATATCCTCAGGTGGAGTGATGCCACTTTCAAAGTCTGAGATTATCCGACACAATGCTTTTTCTAGCGCTGTTATTTCTGCATCATAGCTGGAACACATTTCTCCGCAAGGGCCAAAGATGCAAGGGTGGTCTTCTGGGTACAGGTTGTGGTATTTTATCGCTGCACCATATCCAGCATTGGTGGTAGCTTTAAATGCAGATCCATCTGTGTAGACATGGATGATATCTTGTGGATATGAGTCTATAGTTTCTAAAGCGATGGTTTTCAGTAGTGGTGCTATAGTGTTCTTGTCTGTTGAGTAGTCAGAGAGTTCAGTTTTTTTCTGTAGGAGTAGTTGCCTGCCAACAAGGTGGTATTGTCTAATTTTGATGATTACCATTTGCTTTCTAACTGCTGGTAGGTGGTGTTTGATGCTTGCTTCTTTTGCATTTTTAAGAAAAGATGTCTTTTGTATTCTGTGTTTTTGGTGCCACTGCTCTATCATTTTCCTATTCTCCTTCTTTGTGTCCATTCTCAGATACCTTTCGTATGTTTCCACAGCTGAGCGTTCTCTTCTTAGGTTTAAGGGTTCAATATTGGTGTTGATTTCACATGCATCTGTCGGCGTTGTCTTCATGGCACCACTTACAAACCGTAGAGCGTGATTTTGGACTTTGTCTAGCTTTTGAAGGAGGCTTTTGCTTGCAAAAGTTTGGAGGGGGAGCGAGTAGTCAATTACTGAGCGGACATATCCAGTATAGTATAGAGTTGGCGTAATGAGTGCTGGTCTGCTCCCCACCCACAGAAGGAAAGGTGCTTGATGAGCCTTAGTCTTGTGGATGCTTTCTCAATCAGCTTGTCTATGTGGCTGACCCAGATGTATAGGCTATGCTTCTGGCAGGACGTGGCGATCCTGGAATACTAATACACTGGACTGCCTTTCTTCGGGGATACTGAAAACAAAAGCATCAATACACCCCCCCTTACCCCCCCCCCCCCCCCCCCCCCTTTCCTGAAATCATGTACATGCCTCACAGACAACAGACTTTATACGAGCTCGGGTGTTGCCTCGATTATCATGACCTGCTCTGCTCTTCGGTACCTGGGGAGTGCAGTGAAAGGCATACTACCAGGAATACACATAACACAGACACACTACGCATCCTCCAATCCAATTCGAAACAAAAAACTAGAACTAACCAAGTGTACCAGTGCAAGTGTTTAAGATGTCAATGATTAGTGACTCTTATCAGAAATGACACAAAGGCTGAGATTTCCGCTCTTGAAACCAATGATTAAACAGATCTACAGGAAGTGATAGTCTGGAGTGATGGAAAGCCGTTGAAAATCATTAATATTTACAACCCGCCAAAAACACACCTTGCTCTGAAGCCTTTCCAGACCACAGACTTGAGGAGAATGATCGCGGTGGATGGATCGGTGAATGTGAAACGAAAAGTGTTATTCTCCAAGTTTAGTTTAATCTGAATACAGTTCGTGCGGTGTTTATCTCTTGGATATTGTGTTTTATTCGCAAGCACTAGATAAAAGGTATTGTAATTTGTTTCATTAGTTTACATTTTAGCGAAGTTTCTTCTTCTTCTTTGATCCATACCCGCCGACCGTCAAAGCAGTCAGTGGCCATCACGCCTGGTGGCGTCTTGTAGAGCAGCAACAAATTGATTCCACTTTGTGCGGTCGGCGACCATCTTTCGTACAGTGCCCCAACTCTGGTTCATTCTTTGCATCTCGGCTTCCACAGTTCTCCGTCAGGTTGTTTTTGTTCGGCCTCTTTTTCGTTTTCCTTCGGGGGTCCATAGCATAGCTGTTCTTGTAATGGTATCAGGGTCCCTTCTGAGGACGTGCGCAACCCAACTCCAGCGTCTCCCAGCTATGACCGTGTGCATGTCCTCCTGGTTACTCTGAATAAGCAGGTCTTGGTTGCTGATGGTTTTCAGCCAAAAGAATCGGAGAATTTTCCTTAGGCTGATTGTATGGAAGAAGGACAGTTTCGACATTTCCTTCTCTGTTACTCTCCAGCATTCCGCACCATAGAGAAGCACAGAAAGTACACAGCTCTCATTCAATCTTAATGTGTCTGTCTGTCCTAACTTCTGGTTCCTTATTGTTATTGGCTCAGGATTGCCCACATTGAGTGTCATGACCTCTGTTTTCTTCATATTGATGTTCAGACCAACCTGCTGGCTATACTTATTCAGTCTATCGTTTTTTCTTGGATGTGTTGATGTGAATGTGCGAGTAGTCCAATGTCATCTGCATATTCCAGGTCTTCCAATGTAGAAAACGTTGTCCATCTAATTCTTCTTGGACTGCCCTCTGTTGTCTGGCGAATCACCCAATCTATGGCTGTCAAAAATAATGTTGTTGATAAGGGGCATCCCTGTCGTACTCCTGTTTTCACTTCGAAAGTTAGATTACTCAATCTAACGCTGCATGTAAAGTTACAATAGAGACTTTTTATAATGGAAACAATGCAGCTAGGAATTCCATAAGCCCTCAGTATTTTCCATAGGCGGTCCCTGTGAATGCTGTCAAAAGCCTTTTCAAAATCAACAAAGTTAATGTATAGCTGTCTCTGCCATTCTGAGCATTGCTCTATGATGTTCCTGATGGTGAATATATGATCTGTACATCTTCTGTTCTTTCTAAAACTCGCTTGTTCTTTCCTCAGTTTATGGTCAACTGCTTTTGAAATTCTCTGGATGATTATCCTGCCTAGTATTTTACTGGGAACTGAGAGGAGAGTAATTCCTCTCCAGTTGTTGCAGTCTGCAAGGTCGCCCTTCTTGGGCAATTTGACAATTATTCATTTACTCCAGTCTGTTGGTGTTGTCTCAGTTTCCCAGACTTGTGCAAATAGTGGTTCTAATAGTTCTGCTGCTAGTTCAGGGTCTGACTTGAATAACTCAGCATTTAAGTTATCGTGGCCAGGAGCTTTTCCATTCTTTAATCCTTTGATTGCCGTGATGATTTCTTCCTTTCGTGGAATGTCTGTATTAACATTTAGATCATTTTCGGCCTCAGGAACATTAAACTGTGTCTCTGGGGGTTCCTTGTTCAGAGTTTCTCTGAAATGCTCTGCCCATCTTGTTTCCTGTCCCTGTGCTGTGGTGATGATATTTCCTTGCTTGTCTCTTACTAACGTTATATTGTTTGCACCTCGTTTTCCACTGATAGTGTTAGTTATTTTATAAACTGGGCTTTGTTCATTTCTCGGTGCTGCCCCTTCTGCCTGTCTTGCAAGGACATCCAGAAATGTCTTTTTGTTGGCACGGCTTTGACGTTTTACTTCTTTGTCCAGCTGACTGTACTGTTCGCTATATATTTCCTTTAACCTGGGAGAATTGCTTCTGTTTTCTTTTTTTTTTCATTTCCTTTCTTTTCGCTATTGTGTTGATCGTTTCTAGTGTTATCCAATCTTGTCTCTTTCTTTCCTGGAATCCCAAGCATGACTCGCTGTTTTTCTTGTATATTGTTTAGATGATGTTGAATTTCTGGTCGACATCATCGGTCGCTGTTCTTTCATTGCTTTTGGCAATCTGATGTCGTCTCTTTACATCAACCATGAAAGCTTTTCTGGTGAGGGGATCCTTCAGTTTCGTGATGTTGTATCTTTTCTGTTTGACTGCAACTGGTCCAGCAGCTCTGAGTTTCACCTTCAGTCTTGCTACTACTAGTTGATGATCACTTCCCACATCTGCGCCTTTTCTTTCACGTCTTGTAGTGCATGTCTGCATCTGCCATTAATCATTATGTGATCTAGCTGGTTTCTGTCCCGTCCGTTTGGTGATTCCCACGTTAACTTGTGCACTTCTTTGTGTGGAAAAAGTGTTCCTCCAATGACCAGATTGTTAATACTGCAGAAGCTTATTAATTTGTCCCCATTTTCATTTACTGTTCCACTGCCGCATTTCCCCATTACTCTTTCTTTATAAGTATTGTGTGTTCCAACTTTCGCATTGAGGTCTGTCATTACTATAATACGATCGTACCTAGGTGCAGTTTTCATTTCCTTTTGTACTTGTTGATAGAACTCATCCTTGACCTCTTCGTCGCTGTCGTTTGTTGGTGCATAGCATTGTATAATTGTGGTGTTGGTGAATCTTCCTTTCAGTCGTGTTCTTATCAGTCTGTTGTTGACGGGTTTCCATTCCAGTAAAGACTTTTCCATTCCTTTCTTCGGGATAATGGCTACACCTTCGTTGTGCTGACCATCCTCTCTATCAGAGCAAAGTACTGTTTCCCCTGTAGCTGTTTTTATTCTTCCCGTCCCGGTCCATCTGCTCTCACTTATTCCCAGGATATGTAATTTGTAATTCCTCATCTCTGCTGTGATCTGCCTCAGCTTTCCTACCTCATTCATAGTTCTGACGTTCCAAAAACCAATTCTAGTTTCGTGTTTAGCAGTCGGGGCATCCGTTTTCATGCCAATGGCTTTCACCACTGACAGTCATACTCGCCTGAGACTCCGGATGTCCGTCCCGCATCAACGTTTTTCCATTCGTTCCTGTTTCTGTAACATGCGTGATTTTTTCCATAGACAGGCGTGTCGGCCCTGCGCTAAAACTCCCAACCTGGAGGACCAGGTACCAGCTTTTGTCTGACCCCTACCCACGCAGACCAGTCCAGTTTGGTTGAACCTACCAGGAGTAAAACTCCCACTGACATAGCTCTGGGGGTTGTCAGGGTACACAAGCTGCATTACCGCTACAAAGTATTCTAGGTTCCATTGATGGCAGTTAGCGAAGTTTGAATGTACCTAATTTTCGTGAATGAATGAACTCTTGAAATATTGAGTGTATGTCTTGTGAATTAGGGAAAAGGAGGTTGACTAATAAAGAAAAAAAAAAAGGTTGTCGTAGATGAATTATTAAAGATGTCGTTTAATTCATAATACTTCACTGCCCTTTAGTAACTTTTGAGCATATGTGACCCCCAGTAAGTTCATGCAGGTCAGCCTGTCATATGCCATCAGTTCATTTTCACATACTCACTTTTGTCACTTCAAATATGCCGTGTGTGCGTGTGTGTGTGTGTGTTTTTGGGGTGGGGGTTAGGTCTAAGGGTGGGTCTCCCCGTGTTTTTTATACCTTGTCAATTTCTAAACAAGTACTGCCTCGTAATTCTATCGGTTTATTCAATGAATGTTTCACCCAAAGCAAACATCTTTTCTTGACCTACTGTTCCTCTGCTATAACTCTGAAAAAATTTTCATCAAGGTTGATGTGATAACGAGCGCCAGGTCTTATCGCTCTCTTTCCCATCATCTATCTTTTCTTTCATTTTCAACCGCATTTGCTCTTTCATCGTTGTACAAGTAATCTTTAATCACGACTGGACTTTAAACTGTAATCTTATTACTCGCGATTTGATTTAGTCCTCCACCTAACATTATCTTTTGAAACACACCTGGCTATAGAACGACTTCTTTTGATACATACGTCCCTAGGCAGATATCGCCAGACAGGCCACCTGGATATATTGATTATTCTAGGAGAAGCCGGCTGGACTGTGGTGAATAGCCTGTTCATGGCGAGCCCGCTGTTCAAACAGCTCTGTGTCATACCACATCGGGAAACAATGACTCAGGCGAAAAAGGACTCGCAAAGCGGCACCCTGATTACCTAGCGAGAGATGAATGAGAGGGTTAAGAGTGAATCGAGGGAACAAAGGAGCACGCACACAAAACCGCACGGAAGACAACAATTGACATGAAAAGTGACAATGGACAGCAAGTTTCGTTAGAGGAGAAGACAGGTGAGTTTTTCTAGCCGGCCAATCAGCAAACACCGGGCAGTCTTGCAAAAACTAACGGCATTGAATGTTTGTGGCGAATAGCCCACCCACTTTTAGACTGACAGGGGACTAGAGAGATCCAAGGTCTGAGCCACAAGATGGATACCTCGCTATTGGTTTAGAGGCGGAGTTTCACGTCACAGTCAAGGTTTGGGAACATATGGGCAATTTAGGAATATAATGTACTGCGGAGTTCAACAGAGATCAGTACAGTTTCAGTACAGGATGGTGTTGGACATATCGCAGACGCCTAGCCTTATTAGACGTGTTAGTTCCTGTGTGGATATTGATATTCATATATCTGGAATTTATAGTGTTCTTAGAGGAATTCGCGAAAGGGAAAAAGGAGGTTAGTGAATCATTTAAAAACTATTAATAATTTTCCTTAGTCTTTAAGTTAAGTTTTGCATTTACACTTAGCATCATTGCTAAATGTGCGGAAGACAGTTGTCAATTAAATAGCTCGTATATTGTGGACTTGCTTTCTTTTGACTTCCATTATTTGCCATAATAAAAAATAATGAACTGGTTAATAAGAAAGCTATAGAATTGATTGCGTCTATAATTAGTCTGGATGTGTCCTCGGCAGTTTGTGAGTTACATGGAGGGTTTGGCTAATGATCCCTGTCTATGACGCACTATTTAATGCCGTGCCTAGTTGCCAGGGTGGACAGTGACGATTCACTGCCGTAGCAAGACGATGTTGCCGTTCGAATTGTCCTGGGTTCGAATCTCCAGTTATCCTGTCACTTCTGTTGTTTTTCTGTTGTCTAGTTTTGTACTTCTTTATTTCCTACAAGTATCTGCTAATACCTGGTTGTGTGTATTTATTTATTTATTTATTTTCCCGTGTAGTGAAAGCCTCTAGTGAGGTTTGTCTTCTTTTGATATCACTTTTTGGCTCCTTCGTCTGTGATGCCGATAACAATATATGTAAAAGTTCACATCTGTTAGGGGTGCTCCTCCAAGTGCAATCTTGTTATCATTAGCATTACTCTCTAGCACTCCAAAGAGCATAGGCCTTCAACAAACGTATGCCAAGTCTGGTTGAAATGAAGAACAGTGGGTAGTGTTTTCCGATGTCATCCTTGTTATTCGCCAACGTCGTTAGGGTTAAGATTAAGGTTAGGGTTAGATTTAAGATATCTAAACATAGCCATAACCCTTACCCCTTTTTACTGCGTCTCTGAATTCTTTCTTTAAGGCTTTATCAAATAGACGGCCCTTTTTTTATTTCAATCGCCAGGTTTTCCTGTCCCTTACTATCAGCTCAAGGTATCTAACTCTTGGACAGCTGAAAGGAACTGTTTTCTTTAGTGACATGTCCTGTTGTTTGTTGAAGTTTTGTTTTGGTGTTTGTTCTGTTTTTTGTTTGGTCTAAAATGTCTACAGGATGGATTATCAGTTTCCATGCCCAACCCTCCCAAGTCGCTTTTTGTGACATGCATTGTAGGTAAAAGTTTTACCATTTGTTACTCCTCTTAAGGCCCTAGTAATGCGAATCTTGCTGCCGCATTTATTCTCATAACTATGCGTCTTTTCTATGTTGGGTTTCCAGGCCCAAATAACTACCATCTCTGATACAGTATTCTCATGTTGTGTAGCTTCTGATTTTTGTTATGGGCAGAAGAGCAAGGTCGTCAGTAAACTCTAGAAAGTCAAACTATTTTGTCATCGTCCACAGAATTCCATTTCTGGTGGATGATGATGTTGTCCGAAGTCAATATAATGTCTTGTAAGAAGTGAAATGATGGCAATAGACACTTCTGCCTTTCTCCAGTTCTTATCTCAACAGGTTGTGGAAGTTTTCCTTCATGAAAATCTTTGCTTTTTATAGCCTACTCATATCATCTTTATTAGGTTAATGAATCTATGGAGGGGACTCCATAGTGCCTCATCACTTTTATATTTGACTCAATTTGCAAAAGCAAATTTAGCTAGAGGGTTGAAATAAAAAAAAAGAAAAGAACTTCTGTTCGATATGGCATTTAAAAATAATTCAGGACGAAGAAATAAGGAGTTAAGGGTTAGGCTTAGGTTAAGTTTTAACCCTAATGACATAGCCGACTAATTTGGATGGTATCGAACATAGGTCTCACTTTTCTTCATTTCAGACTATGTAGAGCGAGTGTTACAAGTAAGAACGAATGGGTATTTGGACTAGCAGATAGTACGACCTTTTTTTTTTTTTTTGATTACAGATTCACTGAATTAGTTACCATTAGTACGCTTCAAAATGAGTTACTTATAATGCGGACAAATGAAACATTGAACACAGATGTAATATATTAATCTCCGGTGTCGTAAAAATTCCAGTAGCCGGGGACCGCAGAAAAGAAAATTAGTGGACATCACAGGACAAATATTTAGTAAGCGTGGTTAATGCCATGGAACTACTGCCAGAAGTTTGTGTCTATACATGGTGAGTCTCATGAGTCAGTGAAATGTTTGACGCACAATCAACCCAACATGTAAACGTTTATTTGGCTTCTTGTGCATATAGTTTAAACAACAGTAAAATCCAGTTTATTGCAGACGTCCTAACACATTGGACAATCTGAAGTTATATTATTCCTTGATATAGAACAGTGGTCCGCAACCGGTCGACCCTGACTATAAGTAGATCACAGGGGTGATTTGGTAGATCTATACGTAACCATCATAGAGGGTACACGCTGGCATGAGGTTGACCACATCGTCAGAAGCGGCACTGACATATCAACAAAATTGTCATGCTATGGACTCTTGAAGAAAAATGTAAGCGAGGCCGGGAAAATCTACTTGGCGGAGAACTGTTGAGGTAGAAGTGCTAAGCATTAACCAGAGCTGGGGCATCACATATGGATGGCTGCCAACCGAGCAAAGTGGAGACAGTTCGTTGCTGCCCTACAAGGCACCCCTAAGCGTGATGGTCACTGACTGCTTTGTCAGTCATCGGCCAAAGACCAATGAAGAGAAGAAGAACTTAAAGACTAACCCTAACCCGCCTGCATTTTAAAGCGTGGTATCCTTAGTATTAAAGGTATTTTTCCGGCTGCGCAATAAAAAAAAACTCATGATCTAGCGTACTAAGATTCATTTTATTCATCACCTACAAAAGATATGAGCGCGATATTTTCTTTGAAATTAACATTCAGTAACATTTCATGGAGTTTAAATTTTCCAGCGCCGTGTTAGTAGAATTGCAGTAAGAAGATAGTGCGGCAGTGTGGCGGTATTGTCTCCCTTGCTCCCCAGTAATGTTCCAACAATAGCCAAACTTAAGAGTATAATGATGAGGATCTTCAAAGGTATCAACCTTCGCTCAAGACTACTCAAAGCAGAGATAAACAAATAAAATAATGATGCTTCTATTTAAAGTGTCGTCATGGGATTTTAAAGAAAAGCAATCATAACAGCTGATATCATATAAGCTGACATGAACTTATTATTTTCCTGCCCCTTCTGTGAGGAAATATATTTTCACTCGTATTTCTGAGCCCCCAGCTGAATGTGATTCAGCAAAATCTTAATCAAATAGATCTATCTGGTTATGTATTTAAAACAATATGAGTCATACGGGTGTAGACATACATGTTACTCATTACTGATTAATCTTACTATAGCTTCACAGTTACAGATAAACAGGTTTAATGATCAAATATAGCTTAACAATGTAAAATAAAGAAGGTTGTTTATAAAAAAGAAGCGATGATATTTATCATCATCGGATGACTTAAACTGTGGTGGAAATTATAGAAAATTGTAAAAATTCTTTGGCTGCGCTGTTATAGTACTTAGCTTCAGTTGTGGAGTTGGTTGGCGTCTTCTTCAGTCACTGTTGGTTCCCACAGGTGCCTTGAACTGTATATCTCTACATTAGTCAGGTCTGTTGGCTGTAACACGTGTCATGCATTAAGACCGAGTTAACTACAGAGGTTGTCAAGCTTCTTCAAAACCCGTCTGATGTTGTGTCTAACGTTGACTGCTGGACTCTTCAACCACAAACTGAAAGGAGAAAAATGTCTCTGTTAAGTATTGAGTCTCCTGACATAGTCATCAGGCAACCTCCGCTTCCATCCGCCATTTCATCTTCCTCAGAAATGTTACCCTCCCTGAGTGTCACGAGAGGGTTGACTATTATTGAAATTATAAGATATCCTGAAAACAAAGTTGTAGCAGGTGATACCAGGATAGTGGCAGATAAGAGTCTGGTCTTATAAGTAATACCCCCTTCTCTGAAAAGAGTAAGGGTGTATAGATATCAAAGGTAGGATCAAGCTGTGTAAGTTCCTAGAGAAAGTGGTAATATATTACTCTAAGTTCCTACTTGTTCCTCTCCAGATCCTCCTCTGTTATTATTATTATTGGCTCTGCTAGGGGTATTATCTAAACTATCTACAAACAAGAACTGTAAATTAACTTAAATAATTTAAGTAAGTCTGCTGGTAAATATTTACAATTTATTTTTACAAATATTATTTTCTGCTTGAAAATCTTATCAAGAAAACTCAAAATTCAATTACATCAGTAAATAAATAACACACTTGAAAACAACTGTTCTTAGTCATTTGCAGTCCTTTTAAAATTATACGAATGTTCTCCTCCTTAAGCTGAAATCACTTTGTTGAAGACGGTCTTTATCTAGTATTGCTTCAAACGTGTTCACAGTTATTTAAGTTTGTCTATTTCTGACTAGGACGGTTGCCTAGATAAAATGCTTTGTTGGATCATCATAAACTATTTTGTGGTGATGATGGAATAACCGACCAGTAGCCTTGTGTGGCTACTCATCTTTAAATATGGGCTTTGTTTCTGTTCCACCTCTGTTCTGGAAGGAAATTGTGTCTCCTCCAGGCCTAGGATTGGGTAACCGTCTCTATGGCATCACGGGCAATCGCACCACTAGCTCCTATATTAGAGTCAAGCTTCTTAAGGTGGACGTCAGTTACAGGATACAACCTGAAATATATTCAATTTCACCACTATATTGCCTATCTCTATCCCCTTTCTACAGAAGTAGGAGGTAAGAGATAGTTTCAGACGACAGAGTGCAGATAGACGCACAGGTCATATCAAGTCAGCATTAACATAATTCAGTTCACTGTGAACATATCTTTCTTCAATTCCTTGGTTATAGCTAACTGTCCATGATTCGCCTCCATACATTTATTAGGTGAAAAATACTAAGTAATATATCAATCAATACAGTAAAACAATTTCTTTCATCCTTCCTTATGTTCCTGGTGTGTAGTCCATTCCATCAAGAAATAATTCTCTTAACGCTTTTCTAAAACCATGAACTCACTCTTGCTTCCATTCGCAATTTATTTGAATATTCACAAGCTTGGCTTTTTGCCTCCAGAAATTTACACAGTAGTTCAAACACATCTACACACTTCCTAACGCACACTGTCTTTAATCAATAGAAATACATATATTTATATACATCTATATATTCTTTCTTAGAATAGAGGGATTAAAATAGTATGACAAGGTTACCAACGTGGAACTGATGACAAGAACTAGACAAGTGCCAGTGGAACAAGAGATGAGAAGAAGACGATGGCGATGGATAGGACACACACTGAGAAAACCTATTGATAGCATTACAAGGCAGTCCTTGTTTTGGAACCCCCAGGGCAAGAGAGGCAGAGGTAGACCAAGAAGCACATGGAGAAGAGAGCTGGAAACAGAGGTGAAAATGATGAGGAGAACATGGAAAGAACTTGAGATGATGGCACGTGAAAGGAGGACTTGGCATGTGTTTGTTGAAGGCCTATGCTCCTTTGGGAGTGAAGGGTTATGATGATGATGATATATTCTTTCTTACCTTCAGGCACATACAGACGAGCTGTTAATGGTTATATTGGTCTGCTCTCAGGTACAGAAGGCAAAGGCACTCTTCAATAACACTTTTATTCTTTTTCCGCTCGCTGTGATTTTCAAATCTGACTGGCCTCGATTCGCAGAAGGCAGGGTCTATTTATACGTCACATCCGGCAGCACAGAGAGCAGTGGCTAAAGGGGTGTTTGCGTATCTCAAAATGTATGCCTAATTTTGTCTCGACGTGCAAATATGGAAAACTTAGATTTCAATTATCTTCCTTATTTCTGGAGCGATTTCCTTCATCTTAGGCTTAAATTACGCCATGAATTAATCTTCATATATCTAAATACTTGACTTTCTAATACATTCTTTAGTTTTATTCTATGCGCAGCCTAAACAGAAAAAATTTGGACTTGCCTGATGTCCCGATGCATTTAACTCGAGATTTCTTCCTTACTAAAGCATTCCTCTTGGAAATCTTTGCATAGACGGGTTCAGCAACATTCTTATTATTAAAATACTAATCTCTTCCAGGCTGTACTTCGCTCATATTGCTGTATTTAAATTCCATCCTCCACTGGTTTGCACAGATTTGAGATCGCCATTATGACTAGTACGTTTTGTAAACACTGCATGGAGGCGCAATTCCATTGGTTCGTCTATCATACAGTTTTCATAAAGTATGGCGCACTGTTTTGGTCAGAATGCCGTTTTGTGAATTCGACTTCACGACACTGAGCGTTTATTTTAACCCCATTGAGTCGAATGAAAGTGCTTTTGGACGGCTCAAGACGGCTCTCTCTCTCTCTCTCTCTCTCTATATATATATATATATATATATATATATATATATATATATATATATATATATATATATTGTATGAAGATAGTACAAAGACCCCCAGACATGACGATTGAAAGTGAAGAGAGAGAGAGCCAGAACCTATATTAGATGAAGTACGTGCAGCAATTAAAAGCCTGAAGAAAGGGAAATCACCAGGATGCGATGATATACCAACTGAACTAATCCATGCAGGAGGAGAGGTCAGTGTCCTCGTTTATCATGCACTATGTGTGAAGATCTGGAACAGTGTAATCTGGCCCAAAGCATGGAAAAGATCTGTGTATATCCCTCTCCCAAAGAAAGGCAATATAAAACTGTGTACCAACTATTGTACTATTGCTTTAATATGTCATGCCAGCAAAATCCTCTTGCGGATTATCATGAAGAGGATAAAAAGAAAGTTAGAACATGAAATACATGAAGTACAGGCGGGTTTTAGACAAGGCAGAGGTACGAGAGATCACACCTTTAATGTGAGAAAAATCCTCGAGAAATGCAGTGAATACAATGTAGAACTTCATGCCTGTTTTGTAGATTACACCAAGGCCTTCGACTGCGTACAACATCAGAAATTGTGGAACATCATGAGAGACATGGGATTTCCAGCGCATTTGATCCATCTAATTGAAACACTATACAAGGTACCATGAACAACAAGCAGCTGTCAGAGTAGCGGGAGAAACAGCAGGATGGTTTGAGGTGGAAAGGGGAGTAAGACAGGGTTACATCCTCTCGCCATACTTGTTTAACATCTATGCAGAAAATATAATGAGAAATGTTCGGAGGGACCAAGAATGTGAACATTGCGATCCGTTCACAATTGGTGGAAATGCGATCCCAGAACTCAGGTACGCAGATGACACAGTTATTCTTTCAAACAGTGCCAAGGGACTAGAACAGGTTAATCCTGTCTGTCAAAAGACACAGTGAGGATCAGAACCTTTTTCTGAACACACACAAAAAAAAAAAAATAAAGATTATGTCCACAGACAAAACAAGATGCCAACCAAAAATTACCACCAATGATGAGGAAATTGAAAATGTCACAAATTTTGAATATCTTGGCTCCATAATTAACAACAATGGAGAGTGCTCAAAAGAGGTCAGAAGGAGACTGGCCATAGCAATGCAGAGGTTAAATAAAATGAAGAACCTATGGCAAAACACCAGCAAATTAATAAAAGTAAAACTTCTGAGAACGTGCATCTTTCCGGTAGCAACATATGGATGTGAATCATGGCCCATTACTCAAACATTGAAGAAAAAAATCGAATCTTTCGAAGCAAAGTGTTACAGAAAAATTCTCAGAATTTTTTGGACCAAGAAGAAGAAAAATATAGACATCCTACACGACCTGAACATAGAGGAAAACTGGCTCATAAACAGTATCATGTCCCGGAAACTGAAATATTTTGGCCACATTAAACGCCATAGTGGTTTAGAGAGAGCAGTGATGGAGGGTATGGTACCTGGAAGGCGAGGCAGGGGCCGACCAAGACGACAGTGGACACAGGACATTGAAGATACCTTGAACATGACATTGGAGGAGGGCTGGCTAGAAATCGAGAGTCTTTCTAGCGGGTTGTGATGAGAGCGACGTTCTGCAAAGGACATACTACATGATGATGATGATGATGATGATATATATATATATATATATATATATATATATATATATATATATATATATATATATATATATATATATATATATATATATATATATATATATATATATATATATATATATATACCATTATATATATATATATATATATATATATATATATACCATGATATCATCATCCACTCCCTGCTCTCTATGGAGCCTGAGGCCACTCTTCGTTGTGATGAATCCCGCACAAAGCAGTGACCAGCTCTTGCAATGATGGTTCATGTGTCAAGTTATTTGCAATAATAAGGTTGCGAGCCTCATATGCCACTGTACATCCACAAGCTAATTGTGCATGTCAAAACGCAAATATAAAATAATAATAATATATACTTATTACAAATTACCCCGAAGTTTTTCGGGCGAGCACAGACTTTTTGCACAGGGAACGTCTGAATATTCTCGGGTAACTGATTTAATGTGTGTTAGGTGTTTAACTGAGTGCACTTGAAGTTGGATCCTAGAACTTAAGGCTCAAAGTGATGTCTCTGGGTTTACTCTCCCTATAACCTTAGAATTCATTTCCAATCATATGGCCTGTCCTTTATTTGGATCTTAATATCCGTATTCCTGGATGTCTAAGAATTCTTCTTGACGAAATTGGAAGTCAGTGGAGTAGTCTTAACACGCTATAGAATATAACCGAAATTTTCACCTACACGCCAAGATTACTACTTAGAATAGAAGTCAAATCTGGAGCAGTCTATCAAATGCCAAACCGATTGCGAATAAGTGTCTGATTTTGGTAGGGGTCCTCCACAACCTTCATGTAGAACATTAGTACATGACAACATAAAATATGGCTTTTACATGGTATTTTAACTCCATAACCATAAAAGGTCACCACTTTCGTTGTTAATTGTCATTTTTTAATAAACTTACTACTTCACAGATCTATCGCTGATATCTTTCACGATGTTACTTTCCTGTAGTTGATTATTATAACAAAGTTAATCTGCCGTGTCTTAATCTTTAACAAGATGGTCATCTTCTGATATGTCAGTGAAATCAGCCGTGTATTTTGTCACATCATGTTTGGGAACTGACGCCTTATCTCCAAATATCGTCTGTCATCCACATTGGAAAACCTGAACCACATGGTTTGTGGCACTTAATCTGCTACCGATGTACTCGTATCAAACATTTGTTCTATCAACCCGTCTCGCTACTACCTGACGCATTTTCTGTCGAGCGGAGCTGTAACATAACATTAACACTTCACCCTGCACAAATACAAGTACAAGTAAATGTTGTCTCAAAAAAGGTCAAGAGGTCAGGTAATAATAAGGGAGTAACAAGTAGGACCAGATATGTTTTTGGACGTTATTATTTTTGACAAAGCTTTAAACAGGGTTGGGATTAGGTTAAGACTAGATGTTTTAAAAAGATCGAAATAGGGTTGGGGTTAGGTTAAGTCTAGCTGTTTGGTTTCGTTGGTTTGGTCTTAAGGAGTTTTTTCATTGCACACGGAAAACTCCATCAGTGCTTCGATCTCCTCCCTTAGATCACACAAGGAGGATCTCGGCACAGTGCACGAACTCCGTAGCACAGGCGAGAATCCCAATGTGTGTATAGAGGAATGACACATTCTATAAATACTTTTGTGGTGGGTAAGTCTCTAATTTTTACATTTTGACCGTGCAGCGGCCTTACGTCCTACCCTTTGCGATTACCAACTGCCGTGGGATTTTTAACCTGCGCAACTTGCTCACGGGACCTCCGATGTTTTCACCATTATCCGAGAAGGCTAGGAAACTTATCTCACTACATAGGAGAACAGGGGGGAGTATGACATCATTAGGACCACTGGTTGTGAAAACAATTGCTTTAAATTATATTCCTTTTACTGGAAATCGAACCCGGTACCTTTAGAATTCAAGGCGGATGCCTTTCCTCCTAGACACTCCAACCTCCCAAGCTGTAGGGTACGTATGGATAACCACTCGACCAACATGAAGACAACAAGGCGGAAGTAGTCTACTTTTTCCTCCATCTATCCAAGTATCAAATGTTAAAAAAAGAAAAGAAAAAAAAAACAGATACGGTGCAGTTTCCTTTACATGGATTTTTTTTCTCATCGTATTGCTGTTGTAAAAAACACTGATTGTGAATGCTAATTAATGATGTTGATGTGAATTGAGGGTAAAATCTACTCTAGAATCCTAGAGCAGAGACTCCGACGCCTAGCTGAGCCACAGTTGGATGAGGTCCAGTGTGGATTCCGAGCAAACCGAAGTACTCAAGACCTAATCTTCACACTCAGACAGCTGAGTGAAAAGGCCCTTGAGTATAAGAGTGAGATCCATCGTTGTTTCATAGATCTGGAAAAGGCGTTTGACAGGGTCCCCTGGAGCAAACTTTGGGGCTGTTTGGCAAGGAAGAACATTCCAGCACCTCTGATTCATGCTATACAGAGCTTCCACAAGTCTTGCAGAAATTATGTGAGGACAGCAAACCATAAGTCAGAAGAGTTCAGGACCACCAAAGGTGTAAGACAAGGTGATATCCTGTCACCTTATCTTTTCATACTCCTCATGGACGATGTCATCAAGGCATGTAAGGAGAGAACAAGAAAGTATTCAGTGGGGTACTGCAAGATGAGACATGTCTGTATTTCAGAGCTGGCATTTGCTGATGATGTTGCCCTGATTGCTAAATCAGAGGTACATCTGCAATCCAACCTGCAAGTCTGGAAGGAAGAGCTAGAGAAGAGAGGGATGGTCATAAGCAGCTCTAAAACAAAATCCATGGTGATATCAGTAGTAGGGGATGTTGGACTTAGGGCGTTTTCTGCAGGCGCGCTGCAGGCGCGTGACTTTTTATATAGGAAAAATTCTGCAGGCGCGCTGCAGGCGCAAGATGGCGGGATGTATTTTTATATAAGGAAAATGTGCAGGCGCGCTGGAGGCGCAAGATGGCCGACTTGAGATAACAAGAAGAGGTTATATTTAGACGATTTTTAGATAACAAGAAGAGGATAATAGTTAGACGATAATAGGAAGACTTTGAGACTTGAGATAACAAGAAGAGGATATATTTATAAATAACAAGAAGACGATAATAGGAAGACGATAATAGTTAGAGGTATATTTATAGATAATAGGAAAACTTTGAGACTTGAGACAATAGGAAGAGGATAATAGTTAGACTTTGAGACTTGAGATAACAAGAAGAGGATAATAGTTAGACGCTTTTTAGATAACAAAAAGACGATAATAGCAAGACGATAATAGGAAGACGATATATTTATAGATAATAGTTAGACATATATTTAGACATACAACGGACGATATAGGTAACAAAAAGAATTTTAGTTAATATAGTTTTTATTTTATATTCAATAGTGTTTTTGTAGTATCAAAACATATATATATATATATATATATATATATATATATATATATATATATATATATATATATATATATATATATATATATATATATATATATATATATATATATATAGGGGCTAATAGCAGTATCAAACAGGAGAATATATGTACAGTATTGTTTAACATTATACGAGTATACATTGTACAGTAATTTTTTATCAAATCACATATGAATGTACAATTGAAAAATAATTATATTTTATTTCGGAAAGATGTATGTTCAAAATATACATTATCACAGATTTTTATAATTTATTTACAATAAAAATATCACAGCTGCAGGCCAGACCTTGAGGGGTGTCGTCACGTCGTAAGAAATAGAGAGTTTATGTATTGTGTGTTGAAGTGGAATTTATATAAGGAAAATTCTGCAGGTGCGCTGCAGGGGCAAGATGGCGGGCAAGATGGCGGGATGATTTTTATATAGTAATATATTAGTGTTTATTTTTAGGTAACAAGAAGACGTTCTTTATAGACTTGAGATAACAAGAAGAGGATATATTTAGACTTGAGACATGACTTTTATATAAGGAAAATTCTGCTGGTGCGCTGCAGGGGCAAGATGGCGGGCAAGATGGCGGGATGATTTTTATATAGTAATATATTAGTGTTGTTTTTAGGTAACAAGAAGACGTTATTTATAGACGACAACAAGAAGAGGATATATTTAGACTTGAGACATGACTTTTATATAAGGAAAATTCTGCAGGTGCGCTGCAGGGGCAAGATGGCGGGCAAGATGGCGGGATGACTTTTATATAGTAATATATTAGTGTTGTTTTTAGGTAACAAGAAGACGTTATTTATAGACGACAACAAGAAGAGGATATATTTAGACTTGAGACATGACCTTTATATAAGGAAAATTCTGCAGGTGCGCTGCAGGGGCAAGATGGCGGGATGACTTTTATATAGTAATATATTAGTGTTTATTTTTAGGTAACAAGAAGACGTTATTTATAGACTTGAGATAACAAGAAGAGGATATATTTAGACTTGAGATAATAAGAAGACTTTGAGACTGTAGGAAGACGATAATAGTTAGAGGTATATTTAGACTTGAGATAACAGGAAGACTTTGAGACTTGAGATAACAAGAAGACGATAATAGTTAGAGGTATATTTAGACTTGAGATAACAAGAAGACGATAACAAGAAGACGATATTTATACATTTTACAACAGTTATTTTACAACAGTTATACGAACAGTTAGACGATATATTTTACAACAGTTAGATGATATATTTAGACATACGAATAGTTATATAGGTAACAAAAAGAATTTTAGTTAATATATATTTTATTTTGTCAAATAACAATATTGGTAAGATTCGTAATTTTTCAAATGACATTGTACAATTGGTAAATAATACATATGAATATACATTGTACAATTGAAAAATAATACATATATGTGTATTATATTGGAAAGATGTGTGTTCAAAATATACATTATCACAGATTTGATGTTTATACAATATTTACAAAGGGGTTTATAATATATCACAGCTGCAGGCCAGACCTTGGGAGTGTCGTCACATTGTCGTCACGTCGTAAGAAATAGAGAGTTTATGTATTGTGTGTTGGAGTGGAAGACAGTTTAGATGTTGAGGGGTGAGGTGGTGACGTTGTCGGGATGTACCTGTCGTTTGATGTAGAAGTAAGATAGGGCGTTGCGGTGTTGTTCGTAGGTGTAGATGGAGGATTTGTGTGCACGGAACCCGATATTTTTATGAATGTCACACTCGACTAACCCAAACAAGGTCTCGTCTAACACAGAGGCGAGAATCTATTTTTCTGTTAATGGGTACCGGCATATCGTTACTCTTGTTAAATTCTGTTCCTCTATATTTATTTTATTCCTATCATCGATGACTTACAATTAGAATTTATGCTCTATCTATCTCCAAAGCTAAATTAACACATAACAAGTTATTAATATTGTCTTAATATATAAACTTAAAATTATCTTTAGATACCAACAGTTAAAAGCTAGATATACTACGCTAACACATGTGAATTAAATTTAAGTTTGCTTGCATGGGCGCTCACCCATGAAAAAGCGACAATTTCGAGTCGCGTGGTGGTGACATGAGTCTTCAAATTATCGGGAACACGAACGATGCATCCGATTAGGACAAAACATTGTTCGTCTATAACTGATATTAGAATCTGTTGTACTCGATGGTTACAACGTATAGGTAAATAGCTACTAACCCGTTTTAATTTTTTTTGTTTGTTCTAATATTAAAATATTTCTTTGATTATTTCTTTAAATATTTCCGCAGTGGTCGAATATTTCTCACTGTTATATAGAAGTAAACTGGTGATGTGCGTTTCCTCAAACACACTGTATACAGGTTTTTGAAGACCACCGTGTCACAACACATCACCATATGTCACTTTATCTTTCTTGCTTAATATAGATTGTACAGGGTTAAATATTTTTAGAAAAGTTGTGCCCCCGCTGATCGGGTACTGAATACTTTATTATAGAACAACGTGTCCCAAACGGTTTAGTCTAAGAACCCTATGATGTCTTACAAATTATTGAGGTCCCAGAAATCTTTTGTAGATAAGAGTTGTACCGCGAGGATATGACAATATCAAAGAAGGTGTTCGATTATAAGGAACATAGTGTTCACCTCGCTGACCCCCAAATAGGCTTTCCGCGTACCATATTTTGAGAATCACTGTTCGTATGTCTTTCTTTATTCAGCTGATAATAGCATTCGGGTTCTTTCGCCCTACCAATTAGACACCTGATTCTGGTTAACTTTAAAGCGAGATATTCTAACAGAACCTTTAACTACAATCCTAGTCATTTACAAGGTGGATCCAACATAATTTATTTCGTCTGTGGCCTAATGGATATGAACGCAGTTTCATAATCCAGATATACCAGGTTCGAAACCTGCTGCAGGCGGTTTGGTAGCAGATCGCTTTGTGTGGATTTTTAACCATGGTATAAGCGCCGTACCGTTCAGAAAGCAATGGCAAACTACTGAACGTAAAAATTGCCTAGAAAAATCACAAACAGCCAATAAAAGCTGGGGTTGATTGCCACGTCCTGTAAAGAATAAGCAACTAACTAACTAACTACATTACAACCAAGTTGTATATTTCAAATCCAAACAACAACCAGTACTCACCCCCTTCTACGCGAACCCAACTTAGAACACATGGATAATCGATAAGAAGCCATCGTTTTGCCGTGTTAGCGCCCGTGTGGGATATGTTAATGTACTAGCGATCCGGTAATATCGCGGTCTTGATTACAAACCACGTGAACAACAGCCAAGGTGAGTTGTCTTTTTGGTTTGTAACTAAGAAATAAATTTAAAGAAGAAAATAGAAATATTGTGTACACCACACAAGGTCAAAATTGGTTTATATATATATATATATATATATATATATATATATATATATATATATATATATATATATATATATATATATATATATATATATATATATATATATATATATATATATATATATAGCATATATAGTCTGTTGTAGAAAAATACCAACCACGGTCTTACATGCTCTCTGTCTGGATGTGTATGACATGAAAGCCAATTTCTTTTATAAAAAATTCTAGTACAAATGTGTTTCTGCGAAAAAGCGAAAGCTAACGGGTTTGTTCGACGTTGAAACCTGTTATCCTCGTTACGCCAATGTTTAATTACTGTGCAGGTGTGTTTGGAAAATGTCGCTCCTGATAGGAAAATGAGATCGAATGACAGCTGTACGCGTGTGTAATTGTGAGACAAAGCACGTACGGTATTGGGAGTAAATAATGGGATCGATAGGCAATGTCATTCCGGGCATATTAAATTAGTAGCAGATGTGTTTGCTTAATCGGTCCTTTGTCGAAAATATGACTTATTTTACATTAGCTCTGTTACCCATACGTGTCCAAATATTCAGAACTCATGTCCAATGCTCGATTATCGAGAATGTAATTACAAGAACTGCAATGAACAACATCTGTTCACACATATTTGTTCGAAGACAAGTTTTATCAAACTCTTGAATAAAATAGAATTGATAGTTATAACTGTCCAACCCAGTATGTGAAAGTGTATAACTTAACACTTTTTTATTAGATCACTGCACACAACCCGGCAGGGCAGATCCAGTTTTAACTGGTTACCAGAGGAACGGTTAAGGAAGCCGGCCCGATGCTGATTACAGCATCAGGGCGGCTGACTTAACACCACGTGCATCACACATACCTTGTGTATATCATCAATGACAAACTCTCTCTGGCCACAGAAATTACTAGTCTCATTAACAAAGCTGCAGCTACCTTTGCCTGCCTCACATCACGGATTTGGGGAAACTCCAAACTCGCAACGATGACCAAAGCTGCAATATATAACGCCTGTATCATCAGTTTACTTCTATATGACAGTGAGACCTGAACAATCTATGCTAAGCAAGAAAGAAGGCTCAATACCGTCCACCTCGAGAGCGCAGACCATCGATCTAATTTTAACAACGAGTGGTAAAAAGCAAGTGTGGAGGAAAAATGGACAGAGCGTGTGTTGACCCTGAATGGGCGGCTTGTGTGTGTGTTCTGCCCAATGGTAGAAATATGGGAAATGTTAACAGAGAAGTGTCTTGAAACATATTAATGTTTATTAAATACAACGGAAGGTAGGAAGAGGAATGAGGTAATGTTTATATGGACCTACGGATTAGAGAAGTTGCCGAATCTACCTAATTATGCATGCTGTGTAATGATGTATTGTCTACGTGAATAAATAATGGAATGTTACTAAAATATCCAGCTGTTATATTGATCGTTGTGTGGAATCTTTGAGATATAGAATGAACTATTGTGGCTGTCCTGAATCTTGTGGACCTATGATATATAAACCTAGACACAGTGTGAAAACGAGCACAAACAATCAACTGAAGAACATAAACTCCTAACGCCACAGTAGGAAAAGTGAACCTCCACAATAATTACTCAATCTACAAAACTCTTTAAATGGAAGACCGACGACCAGACACTCACGTTCATACTTTACTGAAGAGACGGTGTAATAACGACAGACACTCGCGCTCGTACCTCGTTGAAGATGACTTACACTCGCACTCATACCTTGTTGAAGATGACTTCCATTGTTTCCACCAACTGGGTGTACATGACAAGACGTGATGCAATACTTGTACCGATGGAGAGTGGACTGAAGGTCGCCGCTGTAAGTTTTACGGAGACCATCCTTTGATACACGTGCGAAAATACTTTGGTGAATTATATCTAAAGTTTTCTACCAAAACCGGTGGTCACATTTCTATCATCTCGAGGGCATATTTCTGTCATCTCGAGGGCATATTTCTGTCATCTCGAGGGCATATTTCTAGCATCTCACATACATATTTCTATCACCTCGAGGGCATATTTCTATCAATTCACATGGATATTTCTATCACCTCACAGGCATATTTCTATTTATTTAATGTACTATATTTCCATGGTCGCCTCCTGTTTGACACGATTGGGAGACAATATAAAACCTATCACCACATGCCGCACTTGTAAAATAAAAATAAAAAAAATTTAAAAAATGCCAAGGGGCAGTAATTTTTTTGCCAAGAGGAAGAAATTTGATTACCAAGAGGGAGAAATTTAATTGCCAAGGGGCAATATTTTTTTGACAAGAGGCAGAAATTTGATTACCAAGAGGGAGAAATTTAATTGCCAAGGGGCAGTATTTTTTTTGACAAGGGGCAGTATTTTATGACAAGGGGGAGTGGAAAAAAGTGAAAACTTAAGTAGCGGTCTTCAACCCGCTCTCCAACGGTTTATCCATTTCATCACTTCTTGGTATGTACACACTTACAGACAGTTATTTTATATCTAAAACCCTACACAACGTGAGAACCCCATTTCAACAACGTAAGAATCATACTAATAATCACGAGAACCCCTGTGTTTTCAACAACGTAAGAATCGTACTAACAATGTGAGAATCACTGTGTTTTCAACAACGTAAGAATCGTACTAAAAACATAAACACGATGTTTCAAACCACCCGTTAATTAGTAACAAAGACGTAACTATCATTCCTATTCTTCGTCAACAGACTATAACAATATTAAATTTTGTTTTTATTAAATTTTGTATTTAAAAGCGTGATCTAATAAAAAAAGTGTTAAGTTATACACTTTCACTTACTGGGTTGGACAGTTATAACTATCAATTCTATTTTGTTCAAGAGTTTGATAAAACTTGTCTTCGAACAAATATGTGTGAACAGATGTTGTTCATTGCAGTTCTTGTAATTACATTCTCGATAATCGAGCATTGGACATGAGTTCTGAATATTTGGACACGTATGGGTAACAGAGCTAATGTAAAATAAGTCATATTTTCGACAAGGGACCGATTAAGCAAACACATCTGCTACTAATTTAATATGCCCGGAATGACATTGCCTATCGATCCCATTATTTACTCACAATACCGTACGTGCTTTGTCTCACAATTACACACGCGTACAGCTGTCATTCGATCTCATTTTCCTATCAGGAGCGAAATTTTCCAAACATACCTGCACAGTAATTAAACATTGGCGTAACGAGGATAACAGGTTTCAACGTCGAACAAACCCGTTAGCTTTGGCTTTTTCGCAGAAACACATTTGTACTAGAATTTGTTATAAAAGAAATTGGCTTTCATGTCATACACATCCAGACAGAGAGCATGTAAGACCGTGGTTGGTATTTTTCTACAACAGACTATATATGCTATATATATATATATATATATATATATATATATATATATATATATATATATATATATATATATATATATATATATATATATNTATATATATATATATATATATATATATATATGTATATATATATATATATATATATATATATATATACAGTAGAACTCCATTTATCCGAACCCCATGGGACCGAGCATCGTTCGGATAATCAAATGTTCGGATAATTGGATTACATAATTTATCGAGTACATGTACACACATTTCTAAAAATAATTAACCATCACAAGGAAATTACACTATAAATCATATTTATTTGTACTGTAATAATAATACCCACACTGTATTAGATCACTGTATCACCAAAATCTGTCATTACACTGCAGTGCATGTTTTACTTGTATTAATTATTTTTTTTTTTTTAAAGAGAAATGTTTTCAAAATAACATTACAAACGATTCAAAACCAGGCGCAACTTACGTATAAATGTACTTACACAGATGTAACCCACTATTTAAAATAATGAGGAATCCTCTTTTGCACCAAACTGGATAGATTCCTTTTGGCTGCAAAGTCCCGCATTCTCTTCAACAGCAGAATCTGTGTAGGACAGCTGTCATCTTCTTGCTCGTACCAAGCCATCGCTGTTTCTAGTGCTATAAAGGCTTCTTCAGGACTTGGTCGAATTTTTGGGTTTTCTTCATAATCTACAAGTACATCATGTACTTCTAAGGTGTCTTCATCATCGGTCACTACATGTATTTGGTTTTCTTCTTGCACAAAAGACAAAATTTCTTCGTCATTCAAAGACTGAAAACCAGAATCATTATCATCTTTGAGCCACATGTGTGCATCATCTTTGTCACAGGCCGAAAATCCGGGCATTGCTTGAAACAGTTCCACAACTTCATTTATACAATCATCATTTGTGTCCACTACAGTAGTTTCATTTCCTCCTTTTTTCCCAAGCAATCTATTCCAAGCCTTGTTGAGATTATCTTGTGACAGTGTGGTCCAAGCATCAGCTAACATATAGCAGCAGTCTTTGAGATTAAGCTTTTTGGAAAACGCCACCACACTTTCTTCATCTTCAGCCAACAATAAACGACGCAGGATTTCCTTCTTGTACATCTTTTTAAGCTTTGCTATAACACCCTGATCCATTGGTTGAATCAGTGCTGTTACATTGGGAGGCAGAAAAATTACTTTAAAATTTGCATCAACTGCATTCAATGTATCCGTCTCTGGATGAGATGGTGCATTGTCCAGTAGAAGAATTACTTTTCCAGTTTTCTTTTCTTGTTCTCTCAATCTCTTCACATTTGGGATGAACTGATTTGTATACCAATCAAGAAATATTTCACTATTCATCCAAGCACTCTTCTGTGCTTTGTAGCACAATGGGAGAAATGTCACATTCTTTAAACAACGTGGCTTTTTGGCTTTACCGATCATTAGCACCGGTAAACGATGACTTCCACTGGCACTCGCGGCTACCAAAATTGTTACTCTCTCTTTGCACTTTTTAAACACAGGGGAAGCTGCTTCGCGCTGAGATGCAAGTGATTTTTGAGGCAATGATTTCCAGTATAAGCCAGTCTCATCGGCATTATACACATTATCGAGTGAATAACCTTCTTCTTCCAAAAAAGCCAAGAATGTTTCTTTAACATTTTCAGCAACAGTTGCATCGCTAGATAAAGATTCCCCTTGAATCTCCAATTCTCGTATGCCATGACGAGATTTAAAGTTTCTTAACCATCCCTGGCTAGCCTTAAAGTCAGGAGGACAATCAAGTTGATTGTTGAACTGAAGTGCCTTTTCACACAATAGAGAGCCAGAGATAGTTCCCCTTTGCTTCGTCTTTGCACAAACCATATATACAAAGCCTCTTCCAATTTCAAATCTTTCGCATTTCTCATGGTTTACGTTTCTTCGACCCATTTTCACTATCCAATTTCGATGCAAAACTCATAATTTTATCCTTGTTACTTTTGATGTCAGAGACGGTAGCTTTCCCAACACTGAAAATGCTCGCAAGTGAAGACACAGTTTCACCTTTTCCTAGTCTCTTGATAATTTCTTTTTTCGTTTCAATTGACAAAACATTGTGGTTCCCTTTATATGCTTTAGGCCTTCTGGAAGATGCCATATCGCATAGAGAAATACTTGCATACCAAAATTATTCTGCTGTAGTAGCAGACACAATTATTTTAAGTTGAACTGTCTGTTTAGCCAGTGTTCTGCCTAGAACGCACACGTACACTAGATTGGTAAACCAGATATCAACTGACTTTATGATCTAACTGACTTCCTGTACGTAAGCGACCGACCATTAGCCCATTCCATCCTCTACAAATTGTTCGCACACATTTGAAGCTTGCAGCATGAAAAGATTAAAAAATGTAGTCTAGCATGACTGGTGGCGCCTGATTTTTTTTTTCTCGAAAAAGTGTTCGGATAATTGGATGTTCGGATAATTGGGGTTCGGATAAATGGAGTTCTACTGTATATATATATATATATATATATATATATATATATATATATATATATATATATATATATATATATATATATATATATATATATATATATATATATATATATATAAACATTTTTAACTTGTGTGGTGTACACAATATTTCCCTTGGCTGTTTTTCACGTGGTTTGTAATCAAGACCGCGATATTACCGGTTCGTTAGTACATTAACATAACATATCCCACACGGGCGCTAACACGGCAAAACGATGGCTTCTTATCGATTATCCATGTGTTCTAAGTTGGGTTCGCGTAGAAGGGGGTGAGTACTGGTTGTTGTTTGGATTTGAAATATACAACTTGGTTGTAATGTAGACACGAAATAAATTATGTTGGATCCACCAAAACGTGGGAGGTACACCTTGTAAATGACTAGGATTGTAGTTAAAGGTTCTGTTAGAATATCTCGCTTTAAAGTTAACCAGAATCAGGTGTCTAATTGGTAGGGCGAAAGAACCCGAATGCTATTATCAGCTGAATAAAGAAAGACATACGAACAGTGATTCTCAAAATATGGTACGCGGAAAGCCTATTTGGGGGTCAGCGAGGTGAACACTATGTTCCTTATAATCGAACACCTTCTTTGATATTGTCATATCCTCGCTTATCAACTCTTATCTACAAAAGATCTCTAAGACCTCAATAATTTGTAAGACATCATAGGGTTCTTAGACTAAACCGTTTGAGACACGTTGTTCTATAATAAAGTATTCTGTACCCCATCAGCGCGGGCACAACTTTTCTAAAAATATTTAACCCTTTACAATCTATATTAAGCAAGAAAGATAAAGTGACATATGGTGATGTGTTGTGACACGGTGGTCTTCAAAAACCTGTATACAGTGTGTTTGAGGAAACGCACACCAACGACCAAAGCTGCGATATAACCGACTGCATCACCAGTTTACTTCTATATAACAGTGAGAAATATTCGACCACTGCGGAAATATTTAAAGAAATAATCAAAGAAATATTTTAATATTAGAACAAACAAAAAAATTAAAACGGGTTAGTAGCTATTTACCTATACGTTGTAACCATCGAGTACAACAGATTCTAATATCAGTTATAGACGAACCCTGCTTTGTCCTAATCGGATGCATCGTTTGTGTTCCCGATAATTTGAAGACTCATGTCACCACCACGCGACTCGAAATTGTCGCTTTTTCATGGGTGAGCGCGCGTGCAAGCAAACTTAAATTTAATTCACATGTGTTAGCGTAGTATATCTAGCTTTTAACTGTTGGTATCTAAAGATAATTTTAAGTTTATATATTAAGACAATATTAATAACTTGTTATGTGTTAATTTAGCTTTGGAGATAGATAGAGCATAAATACTAATTGTAAGTCATCGATGATAGGAATAAAATAAATATAGAGGAATAGAATTTAACAAGAGTAACGATATGCCGGTACCCATTAACAGAAAAACAGATTCTCGCCTCTGTGTTAGACGAGACCTTGTTTGGGTTAGTCGAGTGTGACATTCATAAAAATATCGGGTTCCGTGCAAACAAATCCTCCATCTACACCTACGAACAACACCGCAACGCCCTATCTTACTTCTACATCAAACGACAGGTACATCCCGACAACGTCACCACATCACCCCTCAACATCTAAACTGTCTTCCACTCCAACACACAATACATAAACTCCCTATTTCTTACGACGTGACGACAATGTGACGACACCCCCAAGGTCTGGCCTGCAGCTGTGATATATTATAAACCCCTTTGTAAATATTGTATAAACATCAAATCTGTGATAATGTATATTTTGAACATACATCTTTCCAATATAATACACCTATATGTATTATTTTTCAATTGTACAATGTATATTCATATGTATTATTTACCAATTGTACAATGTCATTTGAAAAATTACGAATCTTACCAATATTGTTATTTGACAAAATAAAATATATACAGTATTAACTAAAATTCTTTTTGTTACCTATATAACTATTCGTATGTCTAAATATATCATCTAACTGTTGTAAAATATATCGTCTAACTGTTCGTATAACTGTTGTAAAATAACTGTTGTAAAATGTATAAATATCGTCTTCTTGTTATCGTCTTCTTGTTATCTCAAGTCTAAATATACCTCTAACTATTATCGTCTTCTTGTTATCTCAAGTCTCAAAGTCTTCCTGTTATCTCAAGTCTAAATATACCTCTAACTATTATCGTCTTCCTACAGTCTCAAAGTCTTCCTATTATCTCAAGTCTAAATATATCCTCTTCTTGTTATCTCAAGTCTATAAATAACGTCTTCTTGTTACCTAAAAAAAAAACACTAATATATTACTATATAAAAGTCATCCCGCCATCTTGCCCGCCATCTTGCCCCTGCAGCGCACCTGCAGAATTTTCCTTATATAAAAGTCATGTCTCAAGTCTAAATATATCCTCTTCTTGTTGTCGTCTATAAATAACGTCTTCTTGTTACCTAAAAACAACACTAATATATTATTATATAAAAGTCATCCCGCCATCTTGCCCGCCATCTTGCCCCTGCAGCGCACCTGCAGAATTTTTCTTTTATAAAAGTCATGTCTCAAGTCTAAATATATCCTCTTCTTGTTATCTCAAGTCTATAAAGAACGTCTTCTTGTTACCTAAAAATAAACACTAATATATTACTATATAAAAATCATCCCGCCATCTTGCCCGCCATCTTGCCCCTGCAGCGCACCTGCAGAATTTTCCTTATATAAATTCCACTCCAACACACAATACATAAACTCTCTATTTCTTACGACGTGACGACACCCCTCAAGGTCTGGCCTGCAGCTGTGATATTTTTATTGTAAATAAATTATAAAAATCTGTGATAATGTATATTTTGAACATACATCTTTCCTATATAAAATATAATTATTTTTCAATTGTACATTCATATGTGATTTGATAAAAAATTACTGCACAATGTATACTCGTATAATGTTAAACAATACTGTACATATATGCTCCTGTTTGATACTGCTATTAGCCCTTATATATATATATATATATATATATATATATATATATATATATATATATATATATATATATATATATATATATATATATATATATATATATGTGTGTGTGTTTTGATACTACAAAAACCCTATTGAATATAAAATAAAAACTATATTAACTAAAATTCTTTTTCTTACCTATATCGTCCGTTGTATGTCTAAATATATGTCTAACTGTTATCTATAAATATATCGTCTTCCTATTATCGTCCTCCTATTATCGTCTTCTTGTTATCTAAAAAGCGTCTAACTATTATCCTCTTCTTGTTATCTCAAGTCTCAAAGTCTAACTATTATCCTCTTCCTATTGTCTCAAGTCTCAAAGTTTTCCTATTATCTATAAATATACCTCTAACTATTATCGTCTTCCTATTATCGTCTTCTTGTTATTTATAAATATATCCTCTTCTTGTTATCTAAAACAACATATATTACTATATAAAAAAAGTCATGCTCCTCCTCGTTATCTCAAGTCTTCCTATTATCGTCTAAATATAACCTCTTCTTGTTATCTAAAAAAACCGCCATCTTGCGCCTCCACCGCGCCTGCACATTTTCCTTATATAAAAAGTCACCCCGCCATCTTGCGCCTTCATCCCACCTCCAGAATACTACCTAAGTTGGCTATGATATACTAAAAACAACACATACAACAACAATAATATATTACTATATAAAAAAGTCATTCGCTCCTCCTGAGCTCCGCCGGGGCTCCTCCTGATTTTCCTTATATAACACGTCATCCCGCCATCTTGCGCCATATATCCCCTTCTTGTTATCTCAAGTCTAAATATATCGTCTTCTTGTTATCTAAAAATCGTCTAAATATAACCTCTTCTTGTTATCTCAAGTCCGCCATCTTGCGCCTCCAGCGCGCCTGCACATTTTCCTTATATAAAAAGTCATTCCGCCATCTTGCGCCTGCAGCGCGCCTACAGAATTTTTCCTATATAAAAAGTCACGCGCCTGCAGCGCGCCTGCAGCGCGCCTGCAGAATGCGACCTAAGTCCAACATTGCATACTACTGATATCACGAGAAGAAAGAAGACATCAGATTAAGCTGATAGAACAGGTCCTGGAGCAGGTCAACCACTTTAAATACTTCGGAGCTATTATAGGCCGAAAGGGAGGCATCAAAGAAGAGTTGGCCACTCGAAAAGCAGCAGCTGGGAGACTTTTTCAGGCCATAAATCGAGCATGGGAAACAAAGAGCCAAGGATCCAGACCCCGAGGACGACCTAGAGTCCGCTGGGAGGACAACATTAGACAATCTTTGAAGGATCGAGGACTAGAATGGAACCAGGCCAGGAGGAAGACAGCCGATAGGATAGTCTGGCGCTCTCTCTTCCAAACCTCTACATCTCACGGTAGAAGGGGAACGACTAAATAAGTAAGTAAGTAAGTAAATCGAGGATTCCTCAGCAAGAGAGAGGTTGGTAAGAAAACGAAGATGGCTGTATACCGCTCCACATATGTTCCAGTCTCGACATATGGATGCGAGTCATTGACAATGACTACAACCAACAAAAGCCAGATCCAAACCTCAGAAATGAGGTATCTGAGGAAGGTGGTTGAAGTAACAAGAAGAAACATGGTCCGCAACCAGATGATACGTCAAGGCCTAAAATCCCACCCCCTGCAAACCCAAGTAGAACAGTCCCAACTCAGATGGTTTGGCCATGTCTGCAGAATGGAAGAAGATCGGCTACCACGACAAGCATGGGAAACAAAGAGCCAGGGATCCAGACCTCCAGGACGACCCAGAGTCCGCTGGGAGGACAACATTAGCCAATCTTTGAAGGACCGAGGACTAGAATGGAACTAGGCCAGGAGGAAGACAGCCGATAGGATAGTCTGGCGCTCTCTCTTCCAAACCTCTACACCTCACGGTAGAAGTGGAACGACTAAGTAAGTAAGATGTGAATTGATTGTACAGTAAATGTGGAAAAATAACGTTCTCTTAATAGATAATATATCTGGGCATGTGCTATTCCTTCACTGGTTAGTGGCGTTAAATACAATCCATTAGGCATTAATTGATAGCTGGGATTTATCGAAGGGATTAATGTTATTCTGAAGTGATACGATCAGGAAATAAATGTATCCCTTGATGATGGTTTATCAAGTCATTAATTCTCATTTATATCTATTAATCTCACGATAATTCCTCTTCCTGTACTCGACCTTGTTTCAGGGTCTCACCGTTAGCTGAAACGTGATGTCTGTTTTTGTTCATTGTGCGGCTCAGATTGTATGTATTCCAACGATTGAGAATTCCTTTCGGTGCAGAAAAATTCACGTTTTGTCGCAAATGTTTTATTCCTTGGAGTCGGAAACAAAATAAACTCAGCAACTGTTTTACACTCTTTACTCATAGCACATACACAGTTTTATCAGTTATTTTTGTCTGTTCCACAATTTACTCAGTTTGAATTTCAGGAGAATTAAAATAGCTTTTTTAACATAAATAAATGAGCATAGCTGAAAATTTGTTTCTCCAAGATCTTTTGTTTATAGTATTTTTGTATTCCTGCTATGTCCTTACATGTCATTATCTGCTGCATAACCATCATCATCATAAACATCACCATTATAACCATCACCATCACAACTATCACCATCATAACCAAAACAACCATCATCATCATCATAACCATCACCATCATAATCCTCACCATCATAACCATCACCAACCTCATCATCGTCATCACCATCATCACTTATCTTTGCACCTCTTACGGAGCGTGGGGCGACCACTACAGTTAATCCTCTCGCAGAAGGATTCCACCAACCACCCACATGCTGCTGCATTGATGGTATCTGTTTTACAAGATGAGGTTCCTAGCCCTATGCACTACCACATCTTAGTCGCCTTGTACGATTGCCGCCTGATGGTGTAGTAATCATATTCTGGTAATGTTTCTCATTAGCCTTTTTCATAATGGCGACCACAGAAATGTTTGTTAGTTACCTCCCTTGGATATCTTTAAGAGGGCTTACAACCGTCCAAGCACTCCAAGGGAAGTAACTAATAATCATTTCTGTGGCCGCCATAATAAAAAAGACTAATGAGAAACATTACCAATATTCTTTCATTGTCTGCCCTGACATAAGCACCCTCTAAATAAGCAGCTCTGCTAGCTTACCTGAATCGTATATGGAAAAAAAATGTTTCAATGATTGTTTTCTACAGATGGGGTGTTTTAAAATTATGTACTCGTATACTAACTACGAATGCAAATAACTCACATACAATGTTTTTGTTTTACAAGAATAGAGCGTTATTATGCTAGATACACATGAATAATGCCATTAGATTATTACTCGTGAAGTTTTTTTTTTATTTTATTATAGAAGGTTGTGCTCATATCAAAACTCTCACAGTGAGGGACCTGAGACATCACATTAAAACTGCATGTTTCACTATTCATTGAGTAACAGTACAGAACAGCAGTCAGTTGTTCATCGCTTTGAACAATGCATTGTTGTAGGTCGTTGACACTGTGAACACTTGTGACTGTTGTGTGAAAATGCCGTAAAACTATCTCAAATGATAATTGAGTTATCAGCCTTCAATGTGTTTATACATAATTTGGAAACACCCCGTATATTTAACAGCTCGTTGCTTGAAAACTGTTAACATTGTGTTTCTAATCCTAGTTCCTGCTGCATCTTCCCAACGTTTTTTTTTTGTTTTTTTTTTTACGTACGCCCGCTATTACTCGAGGCGAAATCTCAGTGATTTTTACGTGAGTATCCTAATTTCCCTATACGCTGACAGGTGTCCTCTCGCCATTCAGGCAGATACTCGCCGTCTTTGGAAAGTACCCATTAGAGCTGGGTCGGCTCAGGAGCCGTTCAGGTTATTCCAGTCCCTGGTCGAAGGCACTGCTTCAAATGTACTCGCCAGGGTTCGAATTAATCCAGTTCAAATCCCGGTCGACGACACTGCTTCAAATGTCCTCGCCCGGGCTTGAACCTGGATCACCCGATCGCCAGCGCAGTGTGGTAACCGTTACACCAGCGCGACTCCCAACTCCCCACTGTTAACTCTGCACTGTCGTGCCATTTCAGCATCATGTTTTTTCCCCTCTTTATGAAGCAAAGAGTCATCTCTGAGACTGAGTCCCTTGCATTAAGCAATCACATACTTGTGTGGTGGTCGTTTCTGTAGCACTTCATTTTGTGGTGGTCGTTTTTGTAGCATTTCATTTTGTGGTGGTCGTTTCTGTAGCACTTCATTTTGTGGTGGTCGTTTCTGTAGCACTTCATTTTGTGATGGTCGTTTCTGTAGCACTTCATTTTGTGGTGGTCGTTTCTGTAGCACTTCATTTTGTGGTGGTCGTTTCTGTAGCACTTCATTTTGTGGTGGTCGTTTCTGTAGCACTTCATTTTGTGGTGGTCGTTTCTGTAGCACTTCATTTTGTGGTGGTCGTTTCTGTAGCACTTCATATGATGAAGTTGCAAGCCTCATGCATAACCTCGTGTTAATCGTCATGTATGACGATGCTTTAGGGAGCAGTGGTGTTTTCTTTGTGTCTTCTTCTTTGTACACTCTCAGACGTCAACTTGAATATGTTCAAAGAAAGCAGATAGGTTGAAGATATTTCTGTCTCCATGGAGCTTTTCCAGGATGGCCACATGTGCTCTCTTTGTTTCACCAGAGTCACCTGGCAACTACTCTGTGCTGCATTTTACCAGTATTAACGCTATATATATATATAATAATAATAATAATAATAAATTCTTTAAGCGCCAAACACGGCGCATAAGGCAGAAACCAGTGCTCTCCAGGTTGTTCGTTGTGACGCCACTCCTCTTAGCTCTTGCACATTATTTAGGCCCAACGTTCTTCCTTCTCTTATTATTGTTCTTCTGAGTGTTTCTTTTGGTCTTCCTTTTTTCCGCTTACCCTCAGGAACCCAAGTGAGCGCCTGTAGTGGTATTCTGTTGTTTTGCATTCGTAGGACATGACCGATATATGACCATCGTCTTTTCCTTATATAGTCGGAGACATATTTCTGCCTAGAGTCTTCTCTTATTTGTCGATTAGTCTTGAATTCTTTCCAACTGATGTTCATGAGTTTTCTAAGACATTTGTTCTCGAATGTATTCAGCTTGTTCTCCAATGATTTTGTTATTTTCCAACTCTCACAGCCGTATGTTAACACTGAGATAACATTTGAATTAAACAGACGAAGCTTGGTATGTATATTCAATGATCGTAATTTCCAAATGTTAGATAATCTATTGAAGGCGCTAGCTGCCAAAGCAATTCTAGTATGGATTTCTCTTGTTGTGTCACCATCCTGAGTCATTTTACTGCCTAAATAATTGAAACTTTCAACTTTCTGTAGTTTTTCCCCGTTCAAGATGATATCAAAGGTCTCGTTAGAAAAGTTCATATATATATATCATCATCATCACGTGACATATTTTTTTCCAGAACGTTGTCTCCATTTCAGGTGCTCTGAACGCATCACGATTCTGGGCAAGTCGACCTGCATCAGCGAAAGACAAGTTCAGACTCTCTGTGATGTCCTGGGTCCACCGTCGTCTAGGTCGACCCCTTCCCCTTTTTCCATGGACCATGCCTTCCATCACTAATTTTTCCAGGCTATTATGTCTTTTTATTAGACCGAAAAATTTCAGCTTCCTTATTGCGATGGTATTTAGGAGCCAATTTTCCTCTACGTTTAGTGAGTGCAGTACTTCTCTGTTGGTCTTTTTTTCTGTCCATGGTATTCTCAACATCCTTCTGTAGCATTTCATTTCGAATGATGTAACCTTTCTTGCAACTGTTTTATTGAGTGTCCAAGTCTCGCAGCCGTATGTTGCTACTGGGAATATACATGCTCTGATCAGTTGTAACTTTGTTTCTTTGTTTGTGCCTTGCCATTGGTTTTTCATCGGTATTAGTTTAAGTGAGGCAATTACAAGTCTTCTTTTAATTTCTACTGCACAGTTGCCAGAGGTGTTGATGATTGATCCTAAGTATTCGAATTCATTAACACCTTCTGTAAAATTTCTTTCCCACTGTAAAGTTGTTTTGTCCAACACACACAAAATGTCAGTCTATAAAGAAGTGTCAGTTGTATACTGTAAACCTTCTGTAAAGTGTGGTGTGTTCTCTTTCTTCTGTAAAGCTCCACTATCAATCACTGTAGCATGTTGTTTGTGGTGCCACTACTGTATGTGTCCATTGTAGTGTACAGAGTTGTTGAGATCAGGCATGCTCCAGTCTACCCAGCTGTAAATGGGTAACTCACCCTAGTCCTAAGTTAGGGAAGGCAAAGGCAGCTGTAAACAGTAGTTTCCCTCTAAGGCTCCAGGGGAAGCAGGCCCTAAACTTGGTCACTTCAACCGACGCAGGATGGTGTATATATGGGTAGAAGGGTAGAGTGTGATTAACGCGAATGGTGTACTGTTCGTGTTCTGACCAATCTAAACACTCATTCACTTGTGTCTACAAGGCACCAATGCAGACTGCTGGAATCTTTGTTTACACAGTTTATTTGGACGCTCACACTGGGACATAACGAGTAAATCATGGGTATGTTGACATATCAATTTGCAGGCATACATAGTAGATCCTATGTCATGGCACATTCATAAATAATAGGTAGTACATCAATGGCCGTATCCCCTATCTGACTAAGCGCGTCAGTGAAGGCGGATCGGTAAGTAACTAGAGTTGCTTTATATTCACAGTTTATCATATTGTGAAACCACGATAAGGGGTTTCTATCAAAATTGAGATCTCCTTGCCACTGTCCGAATAATAAGATACATGTCCCGTTCTTTGGACAATGATTCAAAAATACGATGACAGGAATGTAACATGGCCGCCTACCTGAGTTGTCGCTCACTCGCTCACATGAGGATATATATATAAGCCAAAGTTAATTTGCAATACATATGCATAATTTCATAAAGTTCCTCCACACAGATCTACCGTAATCCAGTTACCTCACGTAGACATAATTACAGTATGGAGCCTGTCATCTCCGTCGATACAAACTTGACCCTAGCGTTGCGAAGCACAAAATTCCCGCTAGGCCTAACCGACCTGAGATCATCAAAACAGGGACTGGAATTACCTGGAGTCCGAATCATACATGGTACCGTACATTAGGAGAGTCTCTAACACAACTCTAGTAGAGACACAATCTCCTATAGAAGAAAAACCACTTCATAAAGCATTTTTACTGAAGAATCTACCAGCCCTGGAAAAATGCGTAACCGCCATTGTCACGGTACATCGGAACTCATCACGACTAGACAAGACAACTCCTACTTCCGCTAGAGCGGTGTAACAAGAATATAGTCCTGCCTACCCATCCAAAATATACAATATAGGACTGATTCTACTTGTACTAATAATATGTAATACATATGAATTCAGGCCATAAACATAATAAGCAAATTAATCTATTTTCTGGCCCTAAGAAATAGGTACGGACAAGGGTGTCATATCCATGCGCCGAATTAATAACAAGAACGATTACTCCTATAATCAACAGGGTAAAACAATTATGGATTATCTAGCCTTCCCCACAGACAGCATTTTCATACACAAATGAATGAATGTCTATATTTTTTCCAAATTAAATAGCCATATCGATTTTTGTAATATGTGCGTCAAAATATGCACGCAACAGATTACCACACCCCTCGGGAAAAAAAAATGGTACATTTTTTTTTTTTAAATACATCTAGGAGCAACATACAATAGGCTCACAACGCACCAATAACAATGCGCAGATGATAAGCATAAGTTTTCTGACCTTAGAGAAAGTACTTCTCTAAGTATAAATATTTCCAGAGAGGTGTCACCAACGCATACTACAATATTAGCAATGACACAATTTGTACATTAGTTTATACATAAATTTCATCTAAGATATCTTAACATCATGATCATCAAAGACGAAAAACATTGAAAAATCAGCGGTGAATAAATATCAATGAACCGCTAGGTAGTGTTACAATCAATATATGATATTACATATGTGTACACATTTCAACATAGGAACAACTGTATCAAAGTTGTATAACAGTTATGAATCATGTGGGCATCTAGACAAAATATCTGCCATCACATTTTCTGACCCACGGATAGCTCGCACCGAAAAAAGAAATGGCTGCAAAGCAATCGCGTATCGCGTTGATCTTGCGCTCTTCAGATTTTTACTCTGAATAGCCGTAAGAGCTTTCTGGTCAGTTTCCACAATGAAATGCGCGCCAAGGAGAAATCTTTGCAGTTTAACTCATTAACTACCGCAAGCCGCTGTCAGCGGCTCACAACATAATCACATTTGGACCGCAAGCCGCTCAGGGCGCCAATCTAATTTTAGTAATAAAACGAAAGAAAAATGTACTGAAACACTCTCTGATCTGGTTCGAGATTTTAAGTTGCCACCGGAAAACAAATTCCCAAAGCATGGTTGTTGTAGAACACTGAAAAATTGATATTATGTTCATATTTTTCAGCGTTTTGGGTTAGTTACCAAATCGTGTAAAACTGTTTACCGTGGCAACTAGTGCTAGGAGTACAAAAATGCGTGTACATCTCGTCTAACGGCTGAATAGGATAGAAAAATGTTTCAACAATTGACTGAAAGATCTAGCGACGAGGACAAGAGTGAAAACGGTGTGCACATTGATTAAAATTGTGATTTTGATAGAGATGCGGCGCAAGCAGTTATAATTGTGAAAATATTGCAAGTCCTCGGCCATCGGAGGGCCGTTAAATAGCAACAACCTCTATTAGAGTTGCAACTAATGTTTATTGTAATAGTACATTCATTTATCTTTAAAATGACGTGTAATTCATACAAATCTGTAAACAATTACGAAAACTACAGCTTTCTTTGTGCAAACACCTACAGGATGAAAATGGGGAAAAAATTTAATTCGGCCACAGTGTGTTTTTTTATTCGGTAGTTAATGTGTTAAGGATTGACCAAACCATAGCCAATAATTCACGGTCTAGGACCGAGTAATTCTTCTCTGCGGCATTTAATTTCCGAGAAATATACATCACAGGATGCAGAGTTCCAGAGTACTCTTGCATTAGTGCTGCTCCAATCCCGGTGGATGAAGCGTCACTACGAAGAATAAATGTCTTATCCTTAGAAGGCAATACTAGGATAGGTGAAGTAGAAAACATAGTTTTAACCTTATCCAAAGAGTATTGACATTCTTGAGTCCAGTGGACTACATTAGGAGACCCTTTCTTTAGCAAGGAAGAAAGAGGTGACATAATGGAGGACAGATTCGGAATGAATCGTCCATAAAATTGTATTAGACCTAAGAGACTTCGCACTTGCTTTTTAGTCTTAGGAATAGTATCTTACTTGTATTATGGTCTTCTGTTTTTAGGAACCCATGACCAACACGGTGTCCTAAGAAAGATATTTCGCTAAAACCAATACATGATTTCGATGGTTTCGCTGTCAGGTTATGCTCGCGTAAGATAGACAATAGTTCATTTATCCCATTATAGTGATCGTTCCAAGTATCACTGAAAAGACAGATGTCATCAAGATACGCAATGACATCTGAGCGATGAGATAGGATTCGACGCATCATGCGTACGAATGTTGCAGGGGCGTTCATAAGACCGAAAGGCATGAAATTCCATTGGAATAGACCCCTAGGCGTCGAAAAAGCAGTAAACGGTTTGGCGTGTTCGGATAATGGAACTTGCCAATATCCCTTAGACAAATCGAGTTTAGTAAAGAAATGAGAATTCGATAGTCTCGTAAGTAGCTCTTCTAGTAAAGGCATAGGTTCAGCATCAAATTTCGTCACTTGGTTCAATTTGCGATAATCCACGCAAAGACGTATGTTATTGTCTTTTTTTCGTACAATAACCATCGGCGAAGAATATGCTGATGTGGATGGTTCAATAATTTTTAACTCTATCATCTCATCCAACTCTTTCTCTACCTGTGCTTGAAAATGTATCGGGATAGGATACGGTCTGACTCTTATAGGACTATGGTCAGTAAGAATAACGTCATGTTGAATGACATCAGTTTGACCAGGAATGTCAGTAAGGACATCCTGAAATTGTTCTAACATAGTAGAAACTTGTTTCTGCTCTCCTGGAGATAATTCTGGAGAAATTGCAACATCTTTCCATGATTCATTAGAGTGAAGAGGAATCATTGGAAAAGGTAAATTTACATCCGAGAAACTCGTTTCCTCATCCAGTATTACTGACAGAGATGAGTACTGTCCATGTTGGACTGGAAAATCGTCCGTTGCCTGGAAAACAGGTTGTAAATAATCAGGACGTTCATGGAATTCCGTGAGCATGTTGATGTGGAAGGTTTTACGCTTCCCGTCAATATCGACGATATAGTCAACATCGGAAACTGTTGATATTATATCGTACGGACCTTTCCAAGAAATAAGAAGTCCATTTTCCCTACAAGGTAGCAAGACAAATGCTTTGTCACCTGGACAAAGTTGTCGCAAACATCTCTTTTTATTGGCAAATTCCCTTGCCTTCTGTTTCGCAAATTCAGAAGAAGCAGTTGCCAATTTGCATGCTTCAATAATCTTGTGTCTAAGTGCGATGACATATTCATAAGAGGATTTTGTGTCATCGACAATATTATCAGCAGTTATAAGATCATGAAGTAAGGACATAGGACCTCGCGGTTTCGCGCCAAAGACAAGTTCAAAGGGAGAAAATCCTGTATGTTCGTTGGCGACCTCTCTATATGCAAAGAGAGCCGCGGGTAAAACCCTATCCCAATCCTGAGGATGATCTTCTGTTATCTTACCTAGTAGGTTTTTCAGAGTTCTATTCAGACGTTCCACCATCCCATTGGACATAGGATGATAAATACTACTCAGCGATCTCTCTATCTTAAGAGTCGACATTACTTGAGACATGGTATCCGATATGAGTTGGGTACCATGGTCGGATAATATTTCTGCTGGAAATCCCAGACGAGAAAATATTAACCAAAGAGCATCTGCGACGTCAGCAGTAGTTATGCTCTTTAGAGTAACAGCCTCCGGCCAACGTGTGCACATATCAACACACGTCAAAATAAATTGGTGTCCTCTAGCAGACTTTATCTTAAATGGACCAATGATGTCTATCGCCATTTTTTGAAATGGTCGAATTGGAATGTCTGCAGCCTGAATAGGTGCATCATGGCGTGGACCTCTGGATTTAATCTCTTGACATACTTTACAAGATCGACAATAGATTCGTATGTCCTTATTCACAGCAGGCCAAAAGAAAGATTGAAGAACTCTAGCTTTAGTACGGGAAAAACCCATATGTCCAGCACACTGCGAATCATGAGCGTGCTGTAAGATTTTAACTCTCGTATTTTTAGGCACAAGGATTTGAGAATGAATGGATTTAGCGGAGTCTTGTACCATACGTACAAGTACGCCATTCTTCATCGTAATCCATGATTTACGATTTGTATCCTTATTCGGATCACCTTTTGTTGCCAGAGTAAAGAATTTATTTAGAGTAGGATCATCTTCCTGCTGTTTTATAAAGGAATCATGGGAAATCTCCAAGGGATCATCTTGGATCTGCGCATCATTATCTTCAGAATGTGAAGATTGCGGCATATTAAGAGCTTGAGCCCTAGTGATTACTGCATTAGCAGATTGCATATTAACATTTTCCCAATTAGAAATTTGCTGTGGAGTGCATTCTTTCACTCCATGAATGCGACCGATGATAAGATTAGCGATCGGATTCGGCAAGAGACATGCTTGCACCTCTCCTGTAAAGAAAGGCGTTGCAATATTGATAATGGCAGTGGAGTACTTCTCGAATGTGCCACCAAATGTTACACATTTGACTATATTGCCTGTAGCTCGAGAAGGATTTACGAGTGATTGCCTCACTCCGATGGTAGTGCACCCCGAATCGAAAAGAATTGATACCGGAGTACCATCTATTAGGCCCCTATTAAAGACAAGAGCACCCCTTCCATTATGCGCGATTGACGCATGGAGCGCGGGAAGCGGGTGACCGCAGCTTAAAGTAGAAACTGTGGTTGGATCGAATAATGTTTTGCATTGCGAACACTCAGATGCTCTAGCAAAATCGAAAGCGGAATTTGCTACACTATTGGAGTCTTTTTTATCATTATTCTGATTACCGGTGTCGTGGAACTCCTGTTGTGCAGAGTTAGCCTGGTAATAAGATTTACCATGTCTTTTGTGTTGTGATCTACCTCGGTTATAATTGTCTCTATAATTATTATTTCCTCTTTTATAACCCCTATTTGGGTTTGAATCATAATATTCATGATCATAATCATCACGCTCATTATACTGAGTATCCCTGTAATATTGGTTCTTTTCTCTCCATGAAGCACTTGGGTAGTTCCTATAGCTACTCCCTTTACGAGAATTTCTAAAATTATGGGTACCCCTCGCGTGTCGAGGACTATCAGCCCGATTCCAGTTCTTCGAAGAAGAACCCTGATTTGAGTGGTTATCTTGGTTTTGATACTTATTCCAATTAACCTTTTTATCAAATTTATTTTTAGCTCCTTGGAATTTGTGTGAGTAATTCTGATTATATTCTGTTGCCGAAACAACTGGCATACTCTCTTTAATGTTAGAGTTACTAAGAATCATGTCAGGGTGTGCCGTGGCATACTGGTCACAATATTCTTCCATTTGCTTTAATGTACTAGGTTACGCTCATGTAAGAACTCTAGGAATGATTTATTTACCGAAGACATGACCTTGTCTCTTAGCAATAAATCCGTAAGACCATCAAATGTTTTCTCTGTTTTGGATAATTCAATCCATCGTGAAAGTGTAATTCGTGCTTTTGAGATGAATTCTGAGAATTCTACACCTACCTCAGGTCTCATTGTTTTAAACAAAAGACGATAACCTTCCTCAGACAGCTGATATCTCTTCATCAAAGCTGCCCTAACAGCATCATAATTATCCTTGTCGGCCTCTTCGACGAAATATAACTTACTCAGAGACTCCCCTTTTAGATTTTCAGACAACTGATTCACATACTGTGATTTGTCAACATTATGAGCTCGACAAGCCCGTTCAAATCTATCAAGCCAGAATGCTATATCATCACTGGCAGAGTTGAACGCTGGTACCTTGACCTTGTACACAAAGGGTTTACCATTACCACTAGATGCCTGATTAACATTACTCATACTTGTCAATTTTAATTTCTCTAACTCAAATTCATGTTCTCTTATTGCTTTTCTCTCTTCAGCTTCTCTATCTAATCTTCTCTGTTCTGCAGCAGCTTCTAATTTCTTCTGTTCTGCAGCAACTTCTAATTTCTTCTGTTCTGCAGCAACTTCTAATTTCTTCTGTTCTGCAGCAACTTCTAATTTTTTTTGTTCAGCAGCAGCAGCTTCTAATTTCTTCTGTTCTGCATCAAATCTCCTTTCCTCCACTTGCATCTGCAATTTCTTTAGTTCAGCAGCAGTATCAGCTTCTTTTTCTAATCTTTTTTTCTTCAGCTAGAGCTTTCCTCTCTTCAGCAGCAGCAGCAGCTTTTCTCTCTTCAGCAGCAGCTTCTAATTTTTTTTCTTCTATTTGAAGTTTTCTCTCCTCAGCCGCAGCTTTTTTTCCTCAGCAGCAGCTTTTTTTTCTTCTGCAGCTAATGCTTTGTCATATTGAGCAACAGCCCATTGTTCTAAGTCTTTCCCAGTCTTATCAAGGGATTTTCCTTGTGCTATAAAGTAATCTAATGTAGACATTTTGTCTTCTTAAATCAGAAACCTGAAAAGTAAATAAATTACCTTATTTCACTTTAATGGGAGACAAGTCTATACCATAGACTTAGTCTTAGTGAAAACTTGTATGGTTTATAATACCCAATGATAACTTGAGTACCTGTGGACAACAATAACTGTATCTCAAATACTGTGGGAGACAAGCCTTACAAAGGTCTTGTATACCTTAATGTAATCAATGATCACTTGAGTACCTGTGGAAAATAATATTTCCCTTTTTCCAATCACTTTGGGAGACAAGCCTTATAAAGGTCTTGTACACTTTGTTTTATAACAATAACAATCATAAAGTACTGATCTGTACTATACTATAAGTGTATTCCACTATACCTCATATGTCATATGTCAACTAAAGACATTACAAAGGACAAACAAGAAAAGACAATCTGAAAACATTTGCAGAGATCAAATTAAATTAAATAGGAGAAATGAAAAAAAAAATGATCACAGAATCCGTGATGATAACTGCAATAAGATAACAAGACAAATAACGCCACAGTGTATAAACATAAGGGTGTAAAGAACTGAAATGCAAGGAAAGATGAGACCTACAATTATACAAACAAATCAAACAAAAATAAAGAACAGAAAAAATGTTACAAATACAAATATGAAACAGTCGTCACAACTAACCAAATATTTGCAAACTATGTTGCATGCAAATTTCAATTAAGAAATTGCTCCCTATAGAACGCCAGAACAAGACCAATATCACTTGGTATTTCCTGTTCTAGTCACCTCCCATCCAGGCCCGCAAAGACATAACAATCACACATATAAACAAATAATATATAAACATAAATATATATAAATCATCAATGTGTGTATCATATCATGCAATGTGTTGTAGTTGCAATGTATAGTACTGTATGCTCAGTTTTAATCAATTAGACTACCACTTTATTGAGTAATAGATTTGCATTCTAACTATTACACTGTCCAATTTTTTTGAGCACATTAGAAGATCCACCGATGAAATTTGCACTTTATGTTCAACAATGCTCTTGTATTACAGCAGGATAAACAATCACTGGTTTAGAACACTGACTGTATTGTGCCAAATGTCAACAAGTGCTGACCCAGATATTGCTACACTTGTCAGAACAGGTCAAGCTGACATTGATTGTATAGCTGTCCTACTGGTGTTGATGTGGTCAAACAAATGTTCTTGTAACTGTAAAATGTGATTCTCAACACAAGACTGCGTAGGCTGGACCCAGGGATCTGGCTCACCACTGTAAAATTTCTTTCCCACTGTAAAGTTGTTTTGTCCAACACACACAAAATGTCAGTCTATAAAGAAGTGTCAGTTGTATACTGTAAACCTTCTGTAAAGTGTGGTGTGTTCTCTTTCTTCTGTAAAGCTCCACTATCAATCACTGTAGCATGTTGTTTGTGGTGCCACTACTGTATGTGTCCATTGTAGTGTACAGAGTTGTTGAGATCAGGCATGCTCCAGTCTACCCAGCTGTAAATGGGTAACTCACCCTAGTCCTAAGTTAGGGAAGGCAAAGGCAGCTGTAAACAGTAGTTTCCCTCTAAGGCTCCAGGGGAAGCAGGCCCTAAACTTGGTCACTTCAACCGACGCAGGATGGTGTATATATGGGTAGAAGGGTAGAGTGTGATTAACGCGAATGGTGTACTGTTCGTGTTCTGACCAATCTAAACACTCATTCACTTGTGTCTACAAGGCACCAATGCAGACTGCTGGAATCTTTGTTTACACAGTTTATTTGGACGCTCATACTGGGACATAACGAGTAAATCATGGGTATGTTGACATATCAATTTGCAGGCATACATAGTAGATCCTATGTCATGGCACATTCATAAATAATAGGTAGTACATCAATGGCCGTATCCCCTATCTGACTAAGCGCGTCAGTGAAGGCGGATCGGTAAGTAACTAGAGTTGCTTTATATTCACAGTTTATCATATTGTGAAACCACGATAAGGGGTTTCTATCAAAATTGAGATCTCCTTGCCACTGTCCGAATAACAAGATACATGTCCCGTTCTTTGGACAGTGATTCAAAAATACGATGACAGGAATGTAACATGGCCGCCTACCTGAGTTGTCGCTCACTCGCTCACATGAGGATATATATATAAGCCAAAGTTAATTTGCAATACATATGCATAATTTCATAAAGTTCCTCCACACAGATCTACCGTAATCCAGTTACCTCACGTAGACATAATTACAGTATGGAGCCTGTCATCTCCGTCGATACAAACTTGACCCTAGCGTTGCGAAGCACAAAATTCCCGCTAGGCCTAACCGACCTGAGATCATCAAAACAGGGACTGGAATTACCTGGAGTCCGAATCATACATGGTACCGTACATTAGGAGAGTCTCTAACACAACTCTAGTAGAGACACAATCTCCTATAGAAGAAAAAACCACTTCATAAAGCATTTTTACTGAAGAATCTACCAGCCCTGGAAAAATGCGTAACCGCCATTGTCACGGTACATCGGAACTCATCACGACTAGACAAGACAACTCCTACTTCCGCTAGAGCGGTGTAACAAGAATATAGTCCTGCCTACCCATCCAAAATATACAATATAGGACTGATTCTACTTGTACTAATAATATGTAATACATATGAATTCAGGCCATAAACATAATAAGCAAATTAATCTATTTTCTGGCCCTAAGAAATAGGTACGGACAAGGGTGTCATATCCATGCGCCGAATTAATAACAAGAACGATTACTCCTATAATCAACAGGGTAAAACAATTATGGATTATCTAGCCTTCCCCATAGACAGCATTTTCATACACAAATGAATGAATGTCTATATTTTTTCCAAATTAAATAGCCATATCGATTTTTGTAATATGTGCGTCAAAATATGCACGCAACACCTTCCTAAAAATCTAATATATATATTAGATTTTTTAAACTGTAGTTATCTAGTAGAACGGAGACCAATGCGCAAAGGAAACATTTCACAAGTTAGAAAGAAGCAATCCACTTTTTTGGGCATATCATGAGAAGAGGAAAGCGAGAATATATTGTAACAACAGGTAAAATTGAAGGAAAAAGAAATAGGAAAAGACAAAGAGAGCAAATACTGGACAGTTTAACGTCGTGGCATGGAAATAAGTCAACAACAGAATTGATAACTTGTACGGGAGACAGGAAGCTGTGGAGAGACATGCTCCTTTAAGCCACCAGGCATGGCACTTAAAGAAGATGATTTAGTAGAACAATTGTCAAGTCTGAAAACATGTGGTAGAACACTAGACAATAATGAGCATCAAGATGATACAGTATTGTTTCCTGAGAACTAACAAGAATTGTCTGGGTGAGTGGGGCATATAAAAACAGAAAGCAGCAATTACGGAATTCAGTAATGTACCAGAGCGTCCGATTGGCAGAGTGGTTAGAGCGCTGTTCTCTCGCGGCAGCGGTGCCGGGTTCGAATCACGGTATTGACACACTACAGTCTACCCATCTGTAAATGGGTACCTGACTTTCAGTTTAGGAAGGAAAAGGCATCGAGTAAAGGAACTGGTCACCTTACCACTCGATGCTGGACCTAGCATGGGTAATTCTTTAACACTACATTCCACTACGGTAGTATCTGCTATGGGACTACCTTTACCAGACCACAAGGTCCTTTTTATTTAGACATGCGCCTTAACTCTTTGACTCCGGAACAACGCTCAGAGCGTTTTTCAGATTTGACACCCGTGCCAAAACAACTCTCTGAGCGTTGTTTTTAGCCTATCACGAATTAAAATTACGGCACAGAGTGGAAAATAATAGCGGAGTCAAAGAGTTAATACAACTGCTTTTAGGTTTAAGGCGGAGCGCCTCGACAAAGCGAGACAAAACTGCTTAAATAAAGTACTGAAACTAACATCGATTAACAAACAAACAAACAAACAATGATAATTAGCTAAATAGATGAGAAGTCAACATTAAGGACAAGACATTTAAGACAGTGCGACCGATGATAAATAAGTATGACTAACGTTAATGGAAAGACCGAAGGAAACATTTAACAACATGAGACAGATATTACCATCGAACAAATTATAACAACAACAACAAAAATCAAATGAACAAACAAAAAAGATAGTTATCAAAGGTTAATTACACTTTTGATGCAAACACAAATACTGAACAAGCATTTGAAAGAAAGAACCGACGTTATAAATATGCGGACATAGAAGAAAGATGACGGGGAAATTTATATTTTTTGATAGTTCACTTTCAAAAAGAAGTAGAGAAAATTATATTTGTCTCATACCAAACCTAATAACTGGCACTTATAAAAATTAATGACAAAATCGCAGTGTTTATTCAGATGACAAATCTCACAGCTGGCAGAGACTAAACCTTAATGCGATTAAATCAAATGTCCTGCTAGCGTTATTTCATAAAATTGTCCGACATTTCAAGACGTTTAAACAGAGAAGCACCAGCTGAAGAGCTTAACTAAAAGCTGTTTGAAATGATCTGGTACTTTCAGACAAGTATCTTGTAGAACATCAAATGGTTACATTATTATTTGCGATCACTTTCAGAAAAGTACGCTGAAGTACAAAATTATACATTCTAAAATGGGTCAAAATGTTCACATGAGTGACTATTACATTTAATTAAAATGTTTTGGGTTATTATTCGTTATTTTCTTAGTCAGTTTTCTAAGCTTTTACGCTTGTTTCCCGCAAAAATCCGTTTTATTTCTTCGTTATCTTTAATTCCTTTTTTTTTGTTTTTTCTTTGCAAATTAACAATTCTTATCTCGTTTAAGTGCATTTCTGTGCTGCTCATCCACCGTCTTGTAGTACGTTTTTTGTCATAATCCCGCACATACCCAACATATATTGTTACTGTATTTCAAATAGCCTCCATTTGGAAAAAGGTGGCGGGGGACGGACGGACGGAAGCATTTCCAACTCATTTAGTATTGTACGATTTCATGTTGTACAGTAGGGGTTCTCAGCCTTTTAATTGCTGCTGGCCGCCTTCTGCGCCTCATTTACCCCTCACAGTCGCTGTTAAGCTCTAAAAAAGGTACTTTACCATCTTACTGTGGCCCCCTAGAAATATGACTTGGCCCACTGTTGAGTACCACTGGGTTTAGCAATAGCGATCAAATTATATATGTTTATATATGTATATGTGTATATATATATATATATATATATATATATATATATATATATATATATATATTATATATATATATATATATACAAATGTACACATACATATATAGATAAATATGAAGACTTGAAACAAACAAACAAATAAGCTCACGCATTACGTTATTAAATTCAGATGGGCAGGTTAGATATTACTCCTGGCCATACACTGAAACACATCGCAAGGTCTTTTCTATTTGGACATGCGCCCTAATATAACCAACGCACCCTGTATCTAGGTTGAACTGTGCGAGCTTCGTGAAAAAGAGGCAACATTTTTTTTTTTTAAATACTCATGGCCAATGCATGCCTATCTTTGCTGTGACTGCAACAATATTGCACAACTGTACTGACACGTCACACAGGTTGCGTGTTTATTTCTTGCTCGTTGCCACGGTTATCTTCGATCTACAGTCATCATCATCATCATTATTATTAACAACATTAGTGTAAAAGCCCGTCATAAGACGGGAATTAAATTCCAAAGCACCAATACCTAACGGCAACAAAAGTATTTAAAAAACCACTGTGCATCACAACAGTACACGAACTGCGTAGCAGCAGCGAGGATCCCAATGTGTTTATACAGGATCAAAAAAAAAGGCAATTTTACTTATTCAAATACTTGTGATAAATAATGTTAGGTGTGAATATCCGATTGTTCATCAGAAGGGTACACTGATTTTCTGTTGTTTTAATTTCTAATTTTGCTTTGCTGTGATTTCTTGATCGAGACAATGCGACGTACAGCAGCTGTCCGTGAGAGAAAACTGGCTCGATCAAGAAAATATTGTTAAACTCTAAGTGATATAGAAAACGGCTGTTTGCCCGCTATTAAAAGTCGCTAAGTTAGTTCTGGAGCGTCCGATTGGCAGAGTGGTTAGAGCGCTGGTCTCTCACGGCAAAGGTGCTTGGTTCGATTCACAGTATCATTACGGTTCAGTTTACCCAGCTGTAAATGGGCAAATGACTTTGCTCTTGAGTTAAGAGGGAAAAGGCAGCGAGGAAGGGAACAGGTCACTACACCTCTCGATGCTGGACCTAGTATAGTGAAGTCAATAATTCCCCCATACTTGTCGTGGTAGCGGATCATTAGGAAAATACCAGTTGATTTTATTCTTACAAAAGCGTGAAACTTAGATCATTGTACGCGCATTCCTGTTAATTATAGTAGTAAAATAATTTTTTACAAAGTCTGAACATGCACGCCGTTCACATTGCTGTCGTACCGATAGGTTTGAGAGTTATTTTAGGTCCCGTCTGAGTAGAGTGGATGGTGATAAGTACGTGAGAAAAAAAGGTGTGAGAGATTTCACGGGTGAATAGCTTAAGGAGAAGATATGTCTCTGGAATGAGTAAGTTTCTCTAGTCCAGCCTATCTATATGTGTGATGATGTCACCATGATACAACGTTAAAATATCTCCAAAATTAACGATGAAATGTAGGGTTAAAAATAATGCGTAAGATACTAGGAGACATGCTCGCCCATGCCAGCCTTTCCCACCGCCATTTAAAACTAACGAGTTAGAAGTGCAGACGAAACGTTTACCCTTTGTAGACGGGAGAGAACGGAGGACACCAAAAGGAAAATATGACTGAACACGTGTTTGAAGTTCGAACGGCAAAAAGACGCAATTGGGGGTGAAAGGAAAAAAATTCACGTCCGTAGTTGACATAAAGTAAGGAAATGGACAAGAAAAGGACCTTAGCTCTTGTTCGAGACAGTCATTTCTTGGACGTTTTTCGATACTTGGTCTTTATTTGAATGCCGCGGCAAAACATATGAGAGAAGGTTCTCGAACAAATTTCAAAAACTAAACTTGAGAAAAAATATGTTTTTTCTTAATAATAGAGTTATGAAAATAAAAGCTAGCTAGTTTGATAGCCCATCTTGAGCAGAGAAATAATATGCTTTCATTTATACAGACGGATAGATAATAAAGAAGATATTGACAAAAGACTGTATTGTTCATATCAGACGAGCGACTGCACTGTTGACCCGTGTCACTAAAAGTTTCCAAAATCTTGGCCTTGAGCATGCAAACGTAAAAATCGAGCTGTAATTAAAGAGAGGGGATGTGATGGAGCATTGTAGCTAAAAATAACTTAGGCAGCAGATTCGTGTAGGAAATGCATGTAGAACGAAGCGTGTTTTTATGAAAAAACAAGTAGAGACAGACGGACTAACAGACCGTAATACATACTTGACTGAGATTTGACTGAAGTGACTTTTGGTTGTAAATTTGAAAGTTAGGGGGGGGGGGGAAGTCGGCGATTGGTCAACGCATTTTATAGTAGCGGGACAGAGAGGTGAAATTTTGCCATTTGACATAAGTCTGTTCAGAGACGCAGTTTAAATTAATAAGTGGTGTTGATTCCATAAGAATACAAATATATAGGGGGACGCCATCATACAGCCAGCAGCTCAGCTGAGTTTTGCTAGCAAATTTAACTGTGTTCTCAATTCTGAATTTTGGTAAGAATGAACAATATTTATTTGGTATATTTTAATAATTCGAGTGATTGATACTGCCATATCATAAAAATGATTACGACAAGTAAGTGTTCGCTCTAGATCCCCAGCCCAAGTTCAGGGTCTAGAGACATACATACAAAGAAAATATATAGGCACGCCTAAATAAAACTATGAAAAAGGATCTAGTGTTGAGATCAGTGGAACATATCACCTATCTTATTCAATAGCAGGAAGCTATTGAACATATCTCAGATGCAATGTAGTCTTGGGGAACTAATACTATGTGAAACCAACTGGGTAAGATGTGCTGTATGGTCAGAGAGATCTGACCCAGTCTGTGTGGTGTTGTTGTGTAGTGTTGTGTGCAGACGTGGCTCAGGAGGTAGAGTTCTGACACATTACCAATACTTTTGTTTCAGAATTGTGAGTTTCTGTTTGGCACCAAAGCGGTGTCAAATGCTGTAGTGTTATACACAAGTGTGGACCAGTGCAGTCTATCATTGTGTCAGAGCAGCCGTATATTGCCCCCAGCACGGAGAGGTGGGGCCACAAGACTCCTGTACAGGATCGACGCAGGCGAGATAAGTGATATCTGGCCTGCTGGACATTCACCAACGAAATTTTCAACTAATTTATCTCTAATTCACCATCAAATAAAGCCATACCCTTGTGGGAAATTAAACTATGTATTCAGCCCTTAAGTCAATGGACAATGTTTGGCAGTCATAGACTGGGAGTGATGACACCACCCCAACAGCATATCTAGTAATAAGTTCTCCTGGGACTATCTTAATATAATTATTATTAACCAGTCATTTGAAATAATTAAGTACACATTTTCCATTTTATTATGTCATATGATTATGCATTCCATTTATAACTCCATAATATTTCTTATGTTCTGACCAACTAAACATTTGGTTCAGAACAAATAAATTTATCAAAAGATTTAAATTTGAAAACTAAAACAGCCTGAGTTAGTTCAGTGTGTTATAAAGTTTATTAATATTATTAGACTTATTAAATATCTGTGTGTGTGTGTGTAATCTACCACAACACATTACATATCAATACCCTAGACTTTTAACGTAGCCACATTCATTAGAAAAAAAAGATATGTGTGAGGTCGTAGGTGGTAGTAAGAAGGGCCTTCTGTAATTCACATCTACATTTATCTCAGGAGCCTTCACAGCTGACCTCATACATCACACTAGGTGACATCAACCATACAATACCATCAAAATCCATTACAACGACTATAATTTAGTACAAGATAATCTTTCCTTCCTCACACATATAAATATGAGTTTAACTACACACACACAGATATGTGACAACAAGACACACACACGTGAAAAACTACGGTTACTTGGGTATGGGTCTGACCAACAAGTTAAGTTAAGTTTCTTTTGTTGTTTATTATCATTTAAACTTGACAACATCAAACATCTAAAGAAATGTCAAATAAAATCATATTTACATACATAGGAAAATAACAGAATAAATGTGCCCTTCCCTTATTGAGAAAAAGAACCCAAAAAGTTAATAACCCAAAGGTCAAAGGTTAGCACTATGTTACAGAATAGACAGTAAAGAACAAGTTCCTACAATATGCTACCCAGTAAAGTAAACACGTTTAAGCAACATCCCAGGTTGGTACAGTTCCTGTAACAAAGAAAAATATTCACTCTCTCTGACATACAGTGGCCACTCAATCACGCTTACCTACTTTTGGTGATATCCCTTGGAATTTCAATGGTTCTTGAATGTACAAAATGTCAGATGTGTTTCCCAAATTGGCCCCAGTCCATCCCCTAACAAATACGATTAATGAGGTGGACGCCAAATTTGGTGGTTTAATTTTCCCTGGATGAACAAAATGTCACCGCGATTCGTTAGTGAAGTAAGATGTACTCTTGAGGTTCACAGTTAATAGAGGGAAATACTTCCAGTATTGGGAAACATCTGGTTACTAAAAATGTTACTTATGATGATGATGATAATCCTATCGGCTGGCTCTATGGTGAGTGCCGATTCTGAAACAGCGTAACTTTCTGGATAAATCCGCTTGGATACGACTGTCAAAAGTTGGGACTAATGTTATTGGTTTCACACTCCAGTGGGCTGATAAATTGAATAAAATATTTCTGGGTTTTGTAAGTCCAGTTAAAATTTACAAGTTAAAATGTTTCTCATGTATCGTTGGCTCACAAATTAAATTGGTGACGCACAAGCCAAGAAAAAGACAACATTAACCAATCAGTAAATGAAGAAAAGAATACCGCTGGACGCCCTTGTGATCAGGTCCTAAAATCAGAATGACAATCCCCACGAATGCTATTAACACATCTTCCACAATGGTTCTAGACTACGTGCTTAGACTATCCAAAAATTCTGAGTGACAACTGATAGCAGGTTTAAGAAAGCACAGTTTATGTGAACATCATGGTTCTCTGATCTATAGATGATGCTACTTTTCACGTTACCATGTGTATCGAGAGAATCAGAACCCCGAGTTCCCCAGATAAAGGCTTTACAATAGCTCTGTCGGGCGTTCGACCGCCATCAAAGACTTAAATCCGTGTAACGGGGTTTTCGAAGATTTTGCCCGCTTCTGAAGATCAAAGAGCTCGGGGTTTCCCCGCCTTCATTCTGTGTACGAACTTCAAAGGTACTCGGGAAAATTTTTTTATCCGTGAGTCTACTTCAAAAGGTCCGGTGTTATTCACGTGCGGTCTGTCAGGTATCCGATGACTGACAGATCAGCTCGCGTGAGAAAATTAACAAACAAACCTCATTCGCTACCTGTTATGACTGGCAGGTCACGAAAAGTTTGTAAACGCTTCGTTTGTTATGTTCAAGGAAAAGAGGCGTGGATGAAAAATAAGCTTGTGTGAGTAAGACAGGCAGAAAAATGCATGGTTTTGTTAGCAAATCATAGCACGCTAACAGGATTACCAAGACTGTCAGATTAATAATAATAATAATAAATTCTTTAAGCACCAAACACGGCGCATAAGGCAGAAACCAGTGCTCTCCAGGTTGTTCGTTGTGACGCCACTCCTCTTAGCTCTTGCACATTATTTAGGCCCAACGTTCTTCCTTCTCTTATTATTGTTCTTCTGAGTGTTTCTTTTGGTCTTCCTTTTTTCCGCTTACCCTCAGGAACCCTAGTGAGCGCCTGTAGTGGTATTCTGTTGTTTTGCATTCGTAGGACATGACCGATATATGACCATCGTCTTTTCCTTATATAGTCGGAGACATATTTCTGCCTAGAGTCTTCTCTTATTTGTCGATTAGTCTTGAATTCTTTCCAACTGATGTTCATGAGTTTTCTAAGACATTTGTTCTCGAATGTATTCAGCTTGTTCTCCAATGATTTTGTTATTTTCCAACTCTCACAGCCGTATGTTAACACTGAGATAACATTTGAATTAAACAGACGAAGCTTGGTATGTATATTCAATGATCGTAATTTCCAAATGTTAGATAATCTATTGAAGGCGCTAGCTGCCAAAGCAATTCTAGTATGGATTTCTCTTGTTGTGTCACCATCCTGAGTCATTTTACTGCCTAAATAATTGAAACTTTCAACTTTCTGTAGTTTATTCCCGTTCAAGATGATATCAAAGGTCTCGTTAGAAAAGTTCATAGCTTTAGTTTTAGAGGCATTTATTAGATTACCGTAGCCTATATTTCCATTATACGTCACAATTGCGCATACACAGCAACCTTTGAGCACTTTTCTTTGTCGAGCGTTACCATTTTCGGGAGAATATTTAAAAAAACAAAAATATTTGTTTTACATCCGAGTTTTAAAAAAAAAAGTCCGAACTATAGTGGGTTTCAAAAAGATCGGTCGACGATTGACTTCAAATATCTCCATATTCCTTGCACTGATAAACATGATTTTTAGCATGTGGTCTCATATTTTCAATGTCCCAAAGTTTTTATAAAATTCAATGTTGCAGGTAGTGTTCTTTTCTTGCAACGGCTAATTCCTTTGATCTTTTTTAACGAAATAATTATTTTGTCCTGGAAGAAAATAATTTACCGTAAATGACGGAAGTTGCATATTTTCGGCATAGGCGTCTATACAGTTCGAATGTTAGAGGGGTTTGTTAACTGATTACTACGTGAGGTCCTTTTTTTATTTCTTCGAAATATTTGAGAGAATAATAACCCCTATTCGTTGTAAATGTTACTTTTTATACTAAAACGTGAATGGATGCATGAAGAGGTGAAAGTACTGTGTATGCTAAAAATAGTAGTGAAATCGTGGAGATAAAAAGGAAATGAATTGGTTTACATATACACATAGATGCAGGAGAAAACATATAAAACATATAAGTATTTACACACTTATTCTGAGTCAGACGAGTCTAACATATTGATGTCATTTTCCTCTTTTAAGACATGGTCTTCACATTTACAACAATAATCTTTGTCTATCTGCGAGAGGGCGGCATATGTTAGTTCTTTCATATTGCATAGTATGAAAGTTTTATTTTCAGCTGCCACCTGTCCTTTAACTTTTGCCCAAACGAGTTCAATTGGGTTTAAATGTGAATGGTAAGATGGCAGTCTCAAACACATATGGCCATGCTGTTGAATCAACTTGTCTAAATGGAATGTCTTGGTCTTTTGTGATTTCTTAACAAGGGACAGTAATTCAGGTTTCAGAAACCCCTCGTTAAATGGAATGTCTTCTTTTCTGAGCCAAATCTTTATAACATCTTTTGTACTCGAAGATGTCGGGATTTTGTCTTCTTCTGCCACAGCGTTGTGGTATGATGCGTTGTCCATTATCAGACAGGATGGTCTGTCTAGGGACGGAAGAAGAGTATTTTCAATCCACTCTCTAAATATGTTACCGTTCATCTCGGTATGATAGTCCCGGTTGTCCGTATAATTGGAAGTGAAAATAAGTTCAGCATTTTTTACTAGCTCACTAGCCGACGGTCAAGATAATATGGGCCTAACAACATATTCCCAATATGCCTCAATGGGCGTGTAACGGGTTCCTTTACCTTTTTTTTTTCATTATGTCTGCTGCCTGCATGTGCCATTATCAGACGTTGTCCTTTTCCACTGGGTACACATCTTTTAATCGTTCCATCTGATAACTGCCTTTCCTTTTCACTTGTGTGGTGTGCATTGATCTAAGTTTCATCCACATACACAATATCTTAATCTTGATTACGCATTTCCCGTACTTCCCGTGAATATTTACGTCTCATAGATACTAAGTGCGGCTTCTCGCAGATGACGTTTCTTCCACTAGCGTACTTCCTAAACGTAAAGCCAATGCTTCTAACAGTTCTCCATAATGTTGATTTCGACACATCAATGTCATTGTGTGTTTTCAGCTGAATTTTCAGTTTTCTTAGTGTCACAGTTTCTTTGGAATTGAACATTCTACAAATCTCTCTTCTAATCACATCCCTGTCAAAACTATCTACTACTTCCTTTCTTCCTTGCGTCCTGGTATTGATTGAACTGAAAATTCCATTAGCTTTGAGTAATTGATGAAATGAGCGTTTACTTAAACCCAAAGCGTGAATAGTTCTCTTTTCAAGATTTGGGAGACTCCGATACAGTTTACCACGCTTAGCTTCTCTGCAGAAATACTTATACATCTTGTAGCGGGAGGTTATTTAAAATTATTTATATGTAAGAGTATGCCAGTAAAGAGTTCTGACCTTACAAGTAATACCCCAGTCTTAGAAATAAGCACTGGTGTATTGTTATCATAAAAATAGTCAGACTGTAAAAACCCTGGCCCAGTTGGTAAGAAGTAGTACCAGGATTTAAGGTGTCTCCTCCCTATGACTATCTTATGATTACTTATATTCTAGGGGATAAGTAAAATGAACATTCACTGAAACCACAAATGGAAGAAGTGAATAAATCCTCAGGTACAGTTAAAATAGTTTAATAATTACACTAATATTCTATTTCTACTAGTTGGAAAAGAGCATATACATATATATAAAAGTATTCACACAATTACTATTATGGTCTGTTTATACTTCAAGATCTTAAATAATAAAGTTACTGAAATCACTGTTATTAGTCCTTTGAATTTAAGGATAACTGTCATCAGTTGACTGAGTTTCTGTATGGTTACTTATTGTTTTCAACTATTGGCTGTTTCACATGTATAGGTGGTCAGTGTCAAACAGGACACTTATCTTTCCAACTTGATACTGCTGAAACTGTCCTTTGCTGATATCAGACTTGGTAGGCCCAACAGTAGGGATGCCAATGACCAGTTGAAGTTCACTCTTTGGGGTCCTGCACTTTGGTGGGATTGCCTCGGATGAACTACACCGGCTTCTGATACTGGACAGTCTGGTTTGAGTTATTTCATGGAACCCTCAGACTTCAGATACTGGACTTAAAAATGTTTCTGGCGATCCGCTCACCATTCATGGGTAGTGGCGAAACTCTGCCTCCAGTCTGGCTCAAACCTCCTTCGATGTGTATCTCTCTCAGTTTACCGATCCGCTACTTATACGCAAAGCGCGGACGTATCGGAGAGTACCGACGTCACAGCTTAAACCTAACCTGAAAAATCCTTCCCGAACAGTGATTTCGGCCGATCTGTGCGTCGACTGAAATTTTGCGTTTCTCATTCACGGCATATATCATATCCATATAGTTCCATCTTATCTAGTTTTATACAGCTGATAAAACTCTATCTTCCTATCCATGTAATTCCCAAACTGTTATTTGTTGATTTTAATATTTAGAACAGAAGTGGGTTTACATGCTTTTAGCGTAACTGTGGGCAGCCGAAATACGCATATATCTCCGTAAATGAGAACTTCCTACCGTTCCATCTTATATGCAGTTATACACCATCCTTCCCTGTACTGAAATGTAAAATCCTTTTCATACGGATTCCCTTCTGTTGTTATTTATCGTTGGCGATTTCCTCTGTCCGATACACATTTCGCTGATACGCCGCCATTTTGAAAGCGGTCACTCGATCGTAGATGGGTTTATAAATCTAACTGAACCCATTTGCAATGACTTGAAACCAATTTTGCGACATAGCTCCCCCATATTTTAAGCTGGATGATATCTAGCTTAACTATTGGGTACAAGACAATTGCAAATCGACCATTCCGAGGTTAGTTTTCCTTCTTTCTATCCTCCTCAAGCTCTGTGGGATGGCGATTAAGAAAATCTGCGCCCACATTCTGTTTTCCAATAATATATTCATCCTTTACTATCTCTCTCCTTCCGGTTCGGCTTTTCATCCAGGCTCTTACTGCTGGTGAAACAGGGCGGTAGGTTTCCCATGAAGTCTACCGCCCTCTTTTCGTTGATAGTTGGATGTGGTGTTCCCTCTCAAATCCGTAGGTGTTTGATTTTCGCTACGTGATTTGTTCCTTTTTTCCAGCGCATGGGGTTCAGACTGCAATTGAACCTGTGTGGGATGTTTCCTTTCCCCTCCCGTGCAAATCTCGGGAGTACCCCTGATTGCTGGTTTGCGTGTAGATTTTTGATGAAGACTCTTCCGTCGACTTTCTGAATCTACATAGGTGCACTCTGGACAGGAATGTACATACTGATTTATGTCTTCCGTAATACCTGGCCAGTAGAACTGGGTGGCTATTCTTTGTTTTGTGGCACCATTACCCAGGTGTTCACTCAAAGTTGATATGTGTCCCCAGCCTATAACCTTATTCCTATAGGTGGATGGTACAACAATTTGACCATGACTTTTCGTCCCTCTGCCAGCTTTCCTGTACAAGAGTCCATGTTCCCTATAGAAGTGTCCTTTCCTTGGTGTGTTATGTGTCTTTGACAATTTGCCAAAACAAGGCTTCAATGTGCTGTCTGCTTCTTGAGCCCGTTTCATTTCAGTCGAATGAAATTTTAAGTTGGTGTCCCTCTCTATGTTCCTGGAGTCAGACCTGGTCTGGGTTTCTGCCATAACCATAGGTTTTACAGGGTCTCCCAAGAAAACATATTTACGCCCCAACATTAGGGGGTAAAAGGGATCATCTATCACAGCTGCATTTATCTCCCCTTCCACATAGCGACAACTGACATGAATCTTTGCTATGGGTAAAGTAAGGGGTGATGTTCCTTTTAGTGGCCCTTGAATCTCTACTGTTTCTGTGGTGATTTGTTCAGGGCACACCAGGGATGCACACACGACTGCGTCATAGGACAAACCTGTGTCATACATTCCTGTGACTTGTTTGCCATTCACAGTCACTATCTCCTGGGTAGGTGGGTGATGGAGGCTATTCTGACTCACAGTCAGTTCCTTCCTAACAGAAGTCCTCACCTGTAGACATGCAGCATGATGAAGGGGTTTTTTCCTCCCACATTCATCAGTGTTGTGGTTGCTCATCTTACAAAATTTGCACCACTTAGCTCCCTGTTTGTAGGGTTTATTTTCCTGAGTCTGAGGGTTCTTGTCCTTATTATCAAATCTTTGCTTGTTTCTGTATGGTTGATCCATCTGGTCAAAATCGGTATTCTGCGGTGGTGGCTTATATCCTTCTACCTGCTTCCTTTTTGTTCCTACCAATTCAGCTTGAGCTGCTTGGTATCTCTCTGCACATTTCAAAATGTCTTCCAGCCTCTCTGCTCCTTGTTCCATAAGGAATTTCCTCATTTCTTGAGACATGGAATCTTTCACTTGCTCTAACATAACCATTTCTTTCAGATCCTCGTAGGTTTTCTGATACTTACCTAAACTACTCCATTTCAACAAATACGTTTCTAGCCTAGCTGAGAACTGGTTATATGTTTCTCCAGGTAGAAGTTTAGAAGTTCTAAATTTCTTCCTATATGCCTCAGAGTTCTTTTCATACCGGATCAGTAAGGCTTGCTTTAGTATTTCATAATTTTCCTGATCTTCTTTGGGGAGTTTCAGAAACACATCATATGCAATACCTCTCAATCCCTGGGATAACTTTAGACTCCATTTTTCCTTTTCCAGTCCATATGTAGAGGCTAGCCTTTCATACCTATCCAGGTACGACTCAATTGCGTCTCCTTTTCAACAAATGGATCTAGGTGGAAGTTCATGGCCCCATTTGCTGTGTTCTGAAAAGAGCTATTCGCAGAATGAGGTGAGCTATTACCATGGGTGATAGTCCCAGCCTGAAGTTCAAGATCAAGCTGTCTCATTTTCAGCTCATGGTCTCTCTCTGCTTGTAACCTCCTTTCTTCTCTCTCAGCTTCTAATTTCTTGGCTTCTCTCTCCGCTTCTAATTTCTTGTCTTCTCTCTCTGCTTCTAGTTGCTTTGTTTCCCTCTCTGCTTCTAATTGCTTTGCTTCTCTCTCGGTGTACTTTTCACATTCCGTCGTGACATACCGGATCAGGACGTCACCATCCATGCCAAGCTCTTTTCCCACCTGCAGTGTAGCAGACCTAAATTTGACCAAGTCAGCCATGATGTATCTGTAGTCTAGTAGGGCAAGCGATCTTACTCCAACTAATTTACTACAATATAATTAACTTAGTTAAAATTAAAGTTAATTAAACTGACTTCACCATATATGAAACAGCTTTCTTTATCTGTACTCAATGGTACTCCTAAAAATATAATTTTTTTTTTTTTATTCTTCCTATATGTTACTCTTTCCAAAAAAATTTTACAAAAAACAAAATTTTACTACACAGCAGAAATGGAAAGTTGGCTCAGGAATATCAAAGATAATATCCCGACGAGCCCCCACTGTAGCGGAGGTTATTTAAAATTATTTATATGTAAGAGTATGCCAGTAAAGAGTTCTGACCTTACAAGTAATACCCCAGTCTTAGAAATAAGCACTGGTGTATTGTTATCATAAAAATAGTCAGACTGTAAAAACCCTGGCCCAGTTGGTAAGAAGTAGTACCAGGATTTAAGGTGTCTCCTCCCTATGACTATCTTATGATTACTTATATTCTAGGGGATAAGTAAAATGAACATTCACTGAAACCACAAATGGAAGAGTGAATAAATCCTCAGGTACAGTTAAAATAGTTTAATAATTACACTAATATTCTATTTCTACTAGTTGGAAAAGAGTATACACATATATAATAAAAAAAGTATTCACACAATTACTATTATGGTCTGTTTATTAACTTCAAGATCTTAAATAATAAAGTTACTGAATCACTGTTAATTAGTCCTTTGTATTTTAAGGAATTAACTGTCATCAGTTGACTGAGGTTCTGTATGGTTAATTATTGTTTTGATCTATTGGCTGTTTCACTTCTAAATGGAGTGGTCAGTGTCAAACAGGACACTTATCATTCCAACTTGATACTGCTGAAACTGTCCTTTGCTGATATCAGACTTGGTAGGCCCAACAGTAGGGATGCCAATGACCAGTTGAAGTTCACTCTTTGGGGTCCTGCACTTTTGTGGGATTGCCTCGGATGAACTACACCGGCTTCTGATACTGGACAGTCTGGTTTGAGTTATTTCATGGAACCCTCAGACTTCAGATACTGGACTTAAAAATGTTTCTGGCGATCCGCTCACCGTTCATGGGTAGTGGCGAAACTCTGCCTCCAGTCTGGCTCAAACCTCCTTCGATGTGTATCTCTCTCAGTTTACCGATCCGCTACTTATACGCGAAGCGCGGACGTATCGGAGAGTACCGACGTCACAGCTTAACCTAACCTGAAAAATCCTTCCCGAACAGTGATTTCGGCCGATTCTGTGCGTCGACTGATAATTTTTGCGGTTTCTCATTCACGGCATATATCATATCCATATAGTTCCATCTTATCTAGTTTTATACAGCTGATAAAACTCTATCTTCCTATCCATGTAATTTCCCAAACTGTTATTTGTTGATTTTAATATTTAGAACAGAAGTGGGTTTACATGCTTTTAGCGTAACTGTGGGCAGCCGAAATACGCATATTTCTCCGTAAATGAGAACTTCCTACCGTTCCATCTTATATGCAGTTATACACCATCCTTCCCTGTACTGAAATGTAAAATCCTTTTCATACGGATTCCCTTCTGTTGTTATTTATCGTTGGCGATTTCCTCTGTCCGATACACATTTCGCTGATACGCCGCCATTTTGAAAGCAGTCACTCGATCGTAGATGGGTTTATAAATCTAACTGAACCCATTTGCAATGACTTGAAACCAATTTTGCGACACATCTTCACTGCCATTGTATGCAGTGTAAGGAACTTGACTTTCATACCCATTGTATTACAGACCTAGAATGCCGCAAGATACGCCTATGCACTGAAATACACAATCAGTAGAACGGTAACTGAACGCACCGGAAGGATCAATGTATCATGTTCAAAACTAGTGCGATAGTGAGCTGAATCCACGGAGAAAAATGAAACGTGAAATGCGTTCAATGATGTTAAATCGAAATAGCGCACATCATGTCGTTGATGAGGGGTTAAGCCTCTCCATTCACGGTTGGAATCTAGGAGGTGGTTCGATTTTTTGTATACTTTAAATAAAGAAAATTTAAAACCATAAGTTTGTTAACGAGGAAAAAAATGTCCCCCTCGGGACATAGCGATCATTAGGTCATATGCAAAGTTGCAACAATTACGATCAAGTGGTTGCAGAAATATTGAATATTAAACAGCGGCAAACATTGTGAAACGCACTATAGTGCCCCTTTCCGAATATGCACGCCCGTTCAAATTGCGCTTGCACACCGTGCGTTATTTACAGACAGATAAAGCTGGGATATTATATATAGTAATAATATAGGATGATTTTGCGTAATGTTTATGATCATTTCTCTTAAAAAAAACTAGTAAAGTAGAAGTCGTTTTACCAACACTGTCTCTCTTACTCTTCCATTCTTTCGCGCGATCTTAGGTTTTACATTGTCTTCTTCTTGTTTTTGGATCCTTAACCCCTGACTGACAAAGCAGTCAGTGGCCATCACGCCTAGTGGCATCTTGTAGTGCAACAACAAGCTGTTACAACTTTGCTCGGTGGGTGAACATCCTTCGTGTAGTGCCCCAACTTTGGTTCATGCTTTGCATTTCAGCCTCCACTGTTCTCCGCCAGGTTGTCTTTGGTCTGCCTCTCTTTCGTCGTCCTTCTGGGGTCCATAGCATAGCAGTTCTGGTGATGGTGTCATGGTCCCTTCTGAGGACATGGCCAACCCAGTTCCAGCGCCGGCCCGCAATGATGGTGTGCATGCCTTTTTTACTGCAACGTGTAAGCACCGTGTAAGCAATTCCTGGTTGGAGATGGTATTCATCCAAAAAGTTCGAAGAATTTTCCATCTTATTCCTCTAGGGGTATCCTCTGTTATCTGGCACATCCACTGTCCGCTTCTTCATTATGTACTCCCGAGCGCTGTTCCCATTCATATATAGTAACGTTTGATGTCTGCATCTTATTCATCATCATCAGCCATCAACTGTCGAATGATGACAGGCCTTCAACAAACATGTACCAAATCTTACTGCACCATCCATATCTTCATCATAACCTTCATATCTGTCTCCAGCTCTCTTCTCCATGTGTTATTTGGTCTCCCTCTACCTCTCTTTCCCTGGGGAGTCCAGTGAACGGACTGCCTTGTAATGCTGCGAAAATGTTTCCTCAATGGGTGTCGTTTCCTTCTCCAGCGTTTTCTTCCCATCTCTTGTTCCATTGGAACTTGGCTAGTTCTTGACATTAGTTCCTCATTAATGATCTTGCTATACTACTTCGACCACATCACCCCTCGTGTGCCGACGGTCAAGATAATATGGGCCTAACACCATATTCCCAATATGCCTCAATGGGCGTGTAACGGGTTCCTTTACCTTTACCTTTTATACTACTTCAATCCTTCGTTTCTACGCAAGCGAACTTTGATGAGTCTGTAGCTTCTTAGTTTAAACAGTATTGTATCATCTTTATTTAATGTATGTGTTAGTTCTCTTTACACTATACAAATAAAAATAATGTTGAAATTATAAAATACAGTAGTCATCATCGTCATCAGTATTACCATCATCAGTATTGCCATCATCAGTATTTCCATCATCAGTATTACCATCATCAGTATTACCATCATCAGTATTACCATCATCAGTATTATCATCATTACCCTACAACTGTCCAAAAGGAACATAGCGTCTCAACAAACGTATGCCAAGTCCTCCTGACCTCCTTTCCTGTGCCATCCCCTCAAAGTTTGTCCATGTCCTCTTCACCTCTTTCATGTCTGTCTCCAGATCTCCATGTGTTTTTTGGTCAACTTCTAGACCAGTGGTTTCCAACGTGTGCCATTTGCGCCCCCCCCCCCCCTTCCATGGAGCCATGTCATATTTCTAGAAGGCTACTGTAAGATGATAAAGTACCTTTTATCCAGCTAATTGTAACTATCCGGGGGGGGGGGGGGGGGGGGGGGGGGGGGGGACGGGGGGTTGGGGGGGTGGGGGTGAGCTCCCACAGAAGTAAATGAGACTCAGAAGGTGGTGGGGGGCGTGAGTAAAAAAAAAATGTTGAGAACCCATGCTCGAGACAACAGTTTTGGATGTCTGTAATCATTAACATTTTTTTCTTCCTGTATTGTTTTTTATTGTTAGAAATGTGTTTATAGTTACATTGCATTATTTTTATGAAACATTCTTCTAAAAATGTACGCTTTTTACTAACAATTAATTTCATTGCTTGTTCTCTGTAATGTTTTACATTCATACGGAAATATTACTTACAATTAACGCGCTCAAGCTCTTTGCCTTATGTATATTGTCAGAGATACGTTAACTGAGAGTGGATTGTCCGAACTAAATGGGACTAACAGTAGTTTGGATAACCGATTATTCTGATAACTATACTCCACTGTTCACACATTACGGTTAAAAGAACACGCACTGCACTGCAGAGATTTTTTTTTAAATGAAGAAATTGGTTATGTTGCCGTTTAAGTGCACACAATGTTTAAGCCGTGTCATTATTTCAACTTCCTTCGCCCATCTGTCCTACAGAACACACCCGGAGGCACCATCTAACCGGCAGTTATATATTTAGCGCTTTTTCGCACAACAGAGGTTCTGATATTGGTTCTCCTTAAGTATTCAACATCCTGAAAAGTGGCGTCATCCATCGATCTCAATTTTCATTTTGTTCGAAGTGCCATCCATAGCAGTGCTTTCTTAATAATTGTTTCTTCTCTCTTTCTAGATTATGTCTCTCCATCCCCTCTCTCCCTCCCTCTCACTCTGGCTCTTTTCTTCTGGCTCTTTCTCTCTCCCCCTCTTTCTCTCTCTCCCTCGCTTATCTCTCTCTCTTTCTCCGTTTCTCCGTGTCTTCTATCTCACAGTATGTGTATGTATTTATTCTGATATCAGAAAAGACCAGATTCACACTTTGCAGAACGGTTAAAAATTTGTATCTTCGTCTCAGATATATAACACAGTAAGCTTTCATTTGTAATATTGAGCCATATAGTATAAGACATTACACCATTAAATGAAAGACAATGCGAATACTTCTTGTTTCAGAACTCCAATAAGCGAACGTATTCCAACGTCTGTCGCGCTCTGTATACTATTAAGATGCTGTTAGCCCAACTTTTTACGTGACTCGGTGTAACATCTTTCCTTTGAGAATTCCAGTACTTTACAGGCTCCCTGTTTTTCGAGATCCGAACATATCTTATTAAACAATCCTCTATATCACCGCCTCTTTTTGCAAGTCATTGCACGTATTCTCCAAAGTATCGCAAGCAACTCAAAGCTTAAGTAAAATAAAACAGAATGAAGTGCAATATCCATTAAGTAAAACTAGCGGGAAACTTGTATAAACAGGCTGTTTTCCCAAGGGGGTCTCTACAGAAACATATAACTCACGTGACCGTTGCTCCCATCAGCATCCCCTTAGAGGCTACTAAAATGCATGGGGCTAGCAACATCATCATGAAATAATTCAGAATCGGTCACGTGCAGACTTTCTAAGCTTGTGGCCCTATTTATCTTAATTTGGGAAACACTTGAACACGACCGCACAAACACACACACACACACACATACACAGATATACATATATATATATACATACACGCACATACATACATGTGTATTCATGCACATACGTACCTCCACACACACGCTCTTATGTATTGAAATGTATGCACGTACGCTACTAATGCCCTATCCTCTATAAAATAATGCTGTAAGTGGATGCATTACATATAAAAGCACAAACGTGTAGTTTCCCATGCATACTTAAACATAAGTCGGCGTCTGTGGCCTAATGGATATGAACGCAGTTTCATAATCCAGATATACCAGGTTCGAAACCTGTTGCAGGCGGTTTTGTAGCAGATCGCTTTGTGTGGATTTTTAACAATGGTATAAGCGCCGTACCGTTCAGAAAGCAATGGCAAACTACTGAATGAAAAAAAAAATTGCCTAGATAAATCACAAACAGCCAATAAAAGCTGGGGTTGATTGCCACGTCCTGTAAAGGATAAGCAACAAACTTTAACTTAAACATAAAAAGGAAGGAGAAAAGTACTAAATAAAATAAAGTAATTATTTCATTCAAAAAATGTTTTGATTTTCTTCCATTTTTTTTTTTTTTTTTTTTTTGGTAGCAAGAAACCAAAAGTGAAAGAAACATTGAAGGAATTTGAAAGGAAGAAATTAATAGGAAAATTAGGAAGATATTTGTTTGAAAAGGAGTGTTGAAAAATACTGCCAACAACGGAAAACCTGATTTTTTTCGTTTTTTTTTAAACTTTTATTTGCATTTCTTTTGCGATTTACAAAATAATGTACATTGTACCAAGATGAAATACACGGGAAGTACATTTTAAGTTACATATAACCTCTCACACCTCTAACTACAAAACCATTTGCAGAATAAAATACAACACATGCACGCAATTCCATTGGCACATTTAAAAATTAAAAACTGTTAAGAATAAATACTCCTATGTGTTAAAAAAACTAAGAAAAGGAAACCTACTATTTTCGAGAAGTGGGATTATAATGCCTAAAAATGATCTCAAAATAAATAAATAAATAACCTAAGTGTTGTTAAAAGAGGCACGCAAACCTTATCTACGATATAATTAAAGACAAAAACGTAACAAACAAATGAAAGGAAAACTGAAATAATTAGGAAGTAAACGTATTAAGTAGTAAATAAACTTAATGAACTGTGAAAATTATTATGTAGGTAGGCAGCTAATATTCCACAGCAGAATAGTAACTGAAAAAAAAAAACCTAAAGCTACTTGCCTTTTCTCCATGTCCAAATGAATCGCTAATCAATTATTATATCAGAACATACACAAGTCTTCTAGAACATACACACATCTTCTAGCACAAAAAAATTTACGAAATTGGTAGTAACAACTCTACATAGCTGAGTATTAATTAAACTTTCCTTGTCAGGAATCGTGATTTAGAACATTTGCATAACAGTTGCAACGCACTTGTTTATTTAAGTAAGAACTCTTTAAAAAAAGCTGAGTTTTATTCAGAGTTTCCTTGTCAGGATTCCTGGTTTAGAAAACTTACATAACAGAAACTGACGCACTACTTCTAAATTAAACGCCATTAACCTAAGAAACGGTAAAGGTTTTACGTCCCCTATTCCTTGAGACAAGAATGAATGGAGTGAAGAAAAATTCACTGCTCACCCTCCTGATGTCGTACCTTGATCTAGCTTAAAACCTTTCCGGAGAAATGTCCAATACGATGAAGCACACCGCATCAAAATCGGTTCAGCGGTTCTCGCGTAATGAAATAACAGACAGACGGACGTTTGATTATATATATATATATATATATATACATATATATATATATATATATATATATATATATATATATTAAGGAATATATATCTAAATTATTATATATATATATATATATGTATGTGTGTGTGTGTGTATGTGTGTGTGTGTGTGAGATAGGATGGCGCAGGTGTTGTGAATTGTGATATTTGATCACGTTACTGCCTTGCGGCCAATTCACACTCGCACCAGACCCGTACAGAATAAAACTCTTGATTCCAAGGCAGGGGTTGTACTTTACTGATGGTTTACAACGCAGTCAGTTACAAATGCCATTTCTTTTACACTATAAGGCGGTGCGCCCACATGGGTCCTCCTGTTTGTGTTTTCCAGCCTGCGCTGAGAATTGAACCTACTCCATTTTGGTTGCGACTTTCAACTTCACACCTGGTCTTTTCCATGCTGTAGTTTGAGGTACTGTCAAAGTAACCATTATTCTGTATATAAGGTACTATCTAGAATTCCATAGCACGTTACGGTTGCTACACAGACAACACAAAGCCCTCTCCACAGTCTCACCAAGACTCTTAAGTGCCCTTGTTCTTGACTGTCATTTCACACCCAATAGTTTCAGTAGATCATACACTGGCGCAGGAACCGGACCTCTTGCACCTACCTTTACAGCTATGACTTTTGCTGTGAACCCTTCATGTCTCAGGTCCGTGACCAGGTTATAAAACAAACACAAAGACACACACACACACACACATATATATATATATATATATATATATATATGTATATATATATATATATATATATATATATATATATATATATATATATATATTTATTTATTTATTTATTTATTTATTTATTTATTTATAAATGTGTGTGTGTCTTTTCATGCTAGACCTCACGAATAAACCAAGTCAAGAAATTGACCAGCTACTGTTTACACACACAAACAACACATACATGTATTCACGCTAACAGTAAGCAATAACACAATTCACCGGAACATACAAGGAAACATTCACGTACACAAACGCGCACATACATCCAGGCTAGTCCTCTTTTGTGTAACCCGTCCACTGATGGCCTGGAAACTCACGGACTACTTTCATATAACAGATGTTCACAATAACTGAGAAGCAACTAACACAGCAAGGACGAGCCTTTAAATGTAATACATTGAATAATAAATTCACGTAAGGCAAAACGTGTCTTTTCATAATATGTAGGCTAAATTTAGGATCGGAGTGGCTAAGAGGTGTGGCGTCCACCTCGAGTTCTAGAGGTACCGGGTTCGATTCCCAGCAGAGGGAATATAATTTATGGAAATTTTATTCACAAACAGTGGTCCTAATTATGTCATACTCTCCCCCCCTCCCCCATTCCCCCCCGGTCTCCTGGGTAGTGAGATCGGATGTCTAGCCTTCTCGGATATGGGCGAAAAATAGGAAGTCCCGTGCGAAAGTTGCGATTGTTAAAAATCCCAAGGGAGTTGGAAATCGTAAAGAGTAGGCCATAAGGCCGCTGCCCTGACAAAATTAAAAATTAGACCCATCACAAAATTATTTACAGAATATGTGATTCCTGTATACACACACATTGGGATTTTCGCCGGCACGACGGAGTTTGTGCACTGTGCTGAGATCCTCCTTGTGTGATCTAAGGGAAGAGATCGGAGCACTGATGGAGTTGCCCGTGTACAATGAACACAGTCCTCAAAACCAAACCAAACCAAACAAAAACTAGGCTAAATCATAGATCCTTGCAAATAAAACCATTAAGTTCGTCCAGCATCCTCAAAGTCAAACTAAAAGACAATCTTCGGGGAGCAGTAGGCATGTTCTTAATTTGCCTCGTCAGAGACAACGCTCGGCGAAGTTTACGTGGCACACAACAACACTTAGGCACATGCGTAATAATTAGATCTTTAATTAGATGTGTAGAGTCTTTTCAATAACTGACAGCGCGAAAGTCATGCTAACTAATTAAAATCACGGCGATTCTAACTAATTAAAAATACACAGAGACAAGACACACATTGAGAGAATAAATTATGGAAATTATAGTTAAACTGCGCGTGAAAATGCATCTTTACAAGATATGGACCAGGACTGTAGAGTTGGAGTTATGGTGTTGGTCACTTTTTAATTGAGTCGAAGTAGATAAAAAATGTTCGGAATCTGTCTCCGAATGTTATGCCTCATGCCAAAAAAAAAAACTGTGGTCAGAGTGGAAGTTGTAGTCGGACCTCGGAGTTGGAAGTTGTAGTCGGACGTCGGAGTCGGAAGTTGTAGTCGGACGTCGGAGTCGGACTTATAAAGTTTCAGAGTCGGTGTCGGAAGTTGTAGCCGGACGTCGGAAGTTGTATTCGGACGTCGGAGTCGGAAGTTGTAGTCGGACGTCGGAGTCGGAAGTTGTAGTCGGACGTCGGAGTCGGACTTGTAAAGTTTCAGAGTCGGACTCGGACAGTTTTTTGGCTGACTCCACAACCTGGATAATGATTCACACATATATCTTGATAGGATCATAGTCAACGTTGGGGAAATAGATAGTGATGTCGAAATAAGGATACAAAAAGAAAAATGAGCTTTCGTTGCACTGAGAGTTAATGAAAATCAATAGTAATCTAGTCAAACACAAACATAAGAATCTTCAGCTCAAATGTCAAGTCAGTCATTTTGTATGATTCTAAAACCCAGACAGAACATCAGAAACAACAGCCGAGAAGACATTGACTTTTGGAAGAATTTAAATCGTATGATAAATTCACCTATGTGGACGTGATGAGAGAACCCGACATATATCAGTGGATCATGATGTAAAGAGAAGACGCTTTCCTTGAATTGGACACACATTTAGAAAACCAATCATAACATATGGAAGTGAGCATGGACAATTAGTACACTGGTAGAAAAAGCCGTGGAGGTCAGAAAGATGCTGTTTTACAAACTAATAGTATAGATGCCATGGCTCATTCACAAAGAAAAAGAAATGAGGATGTTATGAAAGAAAACAGTGCTCGAAGAAAGCTTACTACTCGCATTAAAATGAAGTAATCCACTTTCTTTGGGCGTTTAATAAGAATAATACATCTGAAATATATTGTGACAACGAGAGAAGATATAGGACAGTATGACAGATCTTAGAACATGCCACACCAAACGCCAGAGAATTTACAGTCTGGAGAAACAACAAATGTAATGTACTATATAGAAAAAGGAACACTATATTCCCAAATTATAAGCCATATGGGGTTGAACCGGGTTTCCCGTTGACGAAACAAAATCCAATGGTTTGTGCAAGGTTCTAAAATCAACAACATGACATCATGGCGTGGAAAGAGTTGAACAAAGAGTATAGAAACAGTACTAGAGACAGAAAGATGTGCAGAGACATGATCACCTGCGCCACTATGTTAAAAAAAAACGTAGCCCCACAGGAGATACTGCCGTTTGGGGAGTAACGTGTTAGAGACTTCATCATAACTGGTCTAGCTTTTATGATATAGAATGACCAGTTCCTGTCCTCGCTGCCTTTGCCATCCCTAACTCAAGAGCAGAGTCTGGTACTGATTTACAGCTGCGTAAACTGGAGCGGGGCGCTACCAAGTTTTGATTCCGGAACCGGGTGACTTTCGCCGCGATAGGAGAGCCTTCGAGCTGCTTTGCCAATTGTCCGCTCATACAACTATGTATGCACTTGAAAAAGCAGGAGATAGAAGAAAGTATGAAGGACAAATACAAGACAAACAAGACAGCAGAACAATGTTGGACGTTATCAAGTCGAATGCTCGAGCCGTATTTTTTATTTGAACAGTCAGCAAGTTTTACGCTAATGCCAGATGAGAATCTATTTATAGAAGTAGTTACGGAGACAAAAATGGACGTATGGGAATTCACAATGGCTTGTCACTTGGTGTCTCCGAAGTTTGGGAGCATGGTTAACTTGGGCTGTCATAAAATAGCGGTGGAGTGAGTACATAATGGTAGTCCAATAAGCAGATTATAGATAATAAAAATATTTTATTATTGCTTTGTAAATCAAATAAAGAAAGATTTATTGCTGGAAGAATAAAATTATTAATAAGATGGAAAACAAAATAACAATAGTTGCATTTATCATTTAATAGCAACATTAATGGATGAATGGATCAGATATCGACTGAATTAAAGCTAGTAATTACCAACAATTAAAATGAAGTAATCGAAAGCGAAGTGCCTTTGAAACGTCTACGCAGGTGTTACAATCCCCCCCGATTATTCAGCATAATCGAGTGTCAGTTGCGAAACATAAATTTTGAAATGAGTGACTCACATCTAAAATCTGGGATGTTGTTATTATTTCCACTAAGGTTAATCTTTTGGATTCTCACATCCTGTTGTTGTTTGGTTTACTTTTTTTTTTTTAAAAGATCAAAATGAAGAAAAAAAAAAATCAGTGTAAATTATTTTACATCTATAATTCTTGTGTGGGTGGGTTTTAGTGGTAAGCAGAACAAGCCATTTTGGGCTTAGTATCTGAGCCGTGATTTTCTCCGAGCAGGAATTGAGTCCACGCCCAATTGATTTAAGAAAGTAAGGGATCTGGTAACTGGGTAGCGCAAGCTGAAGGTCTTGACAGCTGTTACATCATCAACAGATAAGTCCAGACAACATTGTCCAGATTCTGTTATTTAGGCAAATAAACGCAAGGTTGTATTCTTTTTGCATTTAAAAAAAATTGCTGTTTAACGTCCTTTAGCTGATTTTAGAAGACGTCGTAAAGAATTATTTTGTTGTCTTATGAAGGACTCCTGCATGTTTTCTAGGTCGCTTCCTTATCTATCTTTTCCATCCATAAAATTCTTATTCATATCTTGGCAGTTAGGTCTTGGCCTTATGTACCTGAGCGTCCAACAGGTAGAGTGGTTTAAGCACCTGAGTCTTGAGGCAAAGTTTCCGTGTTCGAGTTGTGCACCTGGCAACATCACGCTCCAGCCTACCCAGCTGTATATGGGTATCTGGCTTTGCTATTTTGTTAGAGAAGGCAAAGTTAGCGAGGAAAGGAAATGGTCACCCCCCACCCCATGAAGCTGGACTTAGTATAGTGAAGTCTCTAACACTTCTCTCCCCTATGACAGTATCTGCTATAGCATACCTTTACCGTTTTTTTTTAACTTTTATTGTTCTGAACCATGTGAGGGTATGTGCTTGTATAAGGTGTCGACAAAACCCTTACCATTTGCATTTTCTGTTTTATATTTCACCCAACGTGCTTTTTTATGCATATACGCCTAGTGATTTCTGCATTTAGACGCGTCTTTTTTCCGTTGAGACTGAAAATATGCAGCTTACGTATATATTTACATTGATAATTCTGTCTCATACGGAGACATTTATATAGCTTTATTTATAGCCGAAAAGTACGTTATGGCTGTTTCCTTTCAAATAATCTTTGTAGAATAAGAATATAGAAAGTTGAATTTAAACATGTTCGATTTCATTATAAAAACTAAATTAGTTACCAAAACCGTGCTGAAGTGCTGCAAAGAATTTACCGTGAGAAGAAGCGGTCGACAAATGAACTATTATATAACACTGTGATTTAATTCATTTAAGACGTTATGTTTCGATAGTCAAGTAAAAAAGACATAACACCTTACTGAAGACCATAATGGAAGGAAGAGTTAAAGGCAAACGTGCAAGAGGAAAACAATGCTATAAGTGAGAAGATACCATCAAGAGATGGACAAAAAAGAATCTATCAGAGTGTACCGTTAAGACAAGAGAAAGAAGAAGTTAAAAATCCATTGAAGCCGAATTTCGACGTGAAGATGGCACCTGATGATGACGATGTTTCGACGGTCACGGGAAGTGTGAAAAAAATAGTCATACAATTTAATTTCACAATTTTGCGGAAGTTTGATAACAAAAATAAAAACAATAAACAAAGTATTTGGTTATTTGAATCCACAGCCAAGCTGCGGAAGCGAATCACACTATCCTCCCTGCCAACTAGGCACCACATTAAAATAGTGCTTCGTAGACAAAGGTCATTAGCACGATTTGCAACACGGAACACCGGATATGTACTTAGGGCGATCCAGCCTAATTAATGACGCAATCACGTTTGCGGTCCCCCTGTTATTCCACAGAATAGATCAGATTACACAAGACAAAGACCTTAATACGGTGTCCAGTAAATGATAGAAGAATTAAATAGTACAGAACAGAGGTATGTGTAAACGGGAACACACATAATATCAACAGGAACAGTCAGTGTAACAAGGTCATGCTGACCTGACATCGATAGGTATACATTTGGCATTCAAAAAGGTAAACATCAGAATAGACGTGCATGGTCAATAGCAAAGTTCTTCAATAATGACAGTTCGTAGCGTCGCCCTTGGCGTCTCTGACTAAACGCGTCAGATGCCTTAGTTACCTTGACACACAGGTGCAACTTGGCACTCCCTGCCAATTGCACATATCAGGCTGTAGTATAATAGCCGGAAAGCACAGGCCTCGTCCTAACGTCGGCCGTGTACTTCTGTTAAATAGGTTATCATCAACCCTGCAGTAATACTTATTGTAGATAGAAGTTCCGCCAATCTGCGGCTCCCACAATATATCTTCGTCACTGGATTTCTGGACAATATAAGACTAACAGTCTTGGATGGCTACCTCGAGCACAAATATATAAGTTCTGAAATGGCGGATCCGTGAACTGCTGTTCACCCTAGGTAATCCTTTACATGTTCTGCCACCGAAAAGCGTAATAATGCATAAAGGTCGGTATTACCTGGTAAATGAATCCTCAGAACTACACAAGGAATTCTGTCGTCATCCCGACGCACAGAGATTCACTGGGGAAAACTGCCATAGCAGTTACTTCGAAGATTCTCCCCGAAAAACAATGGACTCTTGGTCCCTTCAGAAAAACAGGACCTCCCGGCTTCCCGGAAGTATATCTCACTCCCGCTTAAAAAACCTTCCCATAGGCCTACGCCGAACTGACAACCTCTGACCCTAAAGGTCAAACACAATGAATGAATAAACAAGGGAAGACAACCCCTAATCAACCTGACATCGCAGGTAAAGACACAATTATACTTATGATACAAACATAAGCAAATAACTTGACAGATGACTCCGTCGAAAATGACAGCAACATTACTACCACCCCCCTGTAAAAAAAAAAATGCAATTTTTTTTTTTTTTAATATGTTCATGAGCAAGATAGCACCAGTATCACTTCTGTGCTCATGCAAACAATGAACCTAATATCAGGTACAATAGAAGAGGGTACAAATCATCTCCCAACATAGGAGAAAATATTTCCTTTAAGCCAAACAAACTAAGGGATACCATTCAAGAAACCTAAGTTGCTGGCAATACCAATCATATATCAAACATTACTAAATAATATAATCATAGCAATATACAAATGTCAATGCTATTTTAGCAACATATCACTGATGGATGGACAAAATGAAATTTGTTAAATTATCTAAACATCATCCAAATACATTTGTATTACAACATATTATGATATTAAGGACAGACCTAAGTCTGAAAATATATCAGGAAAAACTAGGACACAAGATTTAACTGGAATCATGTGGGCATCTAGACAATATGTCCGCCATCACATTATCCGAACCACGGATAGCTCGCACCGTGAAATGGAAAGGCTGAAGAGCAATAGCATAACGAGTAGATCTCGAGCTCTTCAAATCCTTACTTTGCATAGCCGTAAGAGCTTTTTGGTCGGTTTCCATAAAGAAATGCGCGCCCAGAAGGAACCTTTGTAGCTTAAGAATGGACCAAACCATAGCCAACAATTCACGGTCCAAAACCGAGTAATTCCTTTCTGCCGCATTCAGCTTCCTAGAAATATACATTACAGGATGCAGAGTTCCTGAATATTCCTGCATTAGTGCCGCTCCAATGCCAGTGGAAGAGGCATCACTACGAAGGACAAAAGTCTTATCAATCGTCGGTAGTCTTAAGATAGGATGAGAACAAATTCTTAACCTGATCCAATGAAGATTGGCATTCTTGGGACCAACGCACCATATTAGGAGAACCTTTTTTCAATAACGTTGAAAGTGGTGCCATAATGGAGGACAGATTCTCAATGAATCTTCCATAGAATTGTATCAATCCCAAGAGACTACGCACTTGCTTTTTTGTCTTCGGAACCGAGATATTTAATATCTTTGAAATGTTTTGGTCCTCTGTCTTCAACAGACCATGACCAACTCGATGACCTAGGAAGGAAATTTCACTAAACCCAACAAAAGCTTTAGAGGGTTTAGCAGTCAAACTATGCTCACGTAGAGTAGATAGCAATTCCTTCAGACCCACATAGTGTTCTTCCCAAGTATCGCTGAAAAGACAGATGTCGTCTAAATATGCAATGACATCTGCACGATCTGATAGAATTCGTCGCCTCATGCGCACGAAAGTCGCTGGGGCGTTCATAAGCCCGAAAGGCATAAAATTCCATTGAAACAGACCCCTAGGTGTCGAAAAAGCAGTGAGAGGTTTGGCGTGTTCCGTCAATGGGACTTGCCAATAACCTTTCGACAAGTCTAGTTTAGTAAAGAATTTAGCTTTAGAAAGTCTAATAAGTAGATCATCTAATAACGGCATAGGTTCAGCATCGAACTTCGTAACTTGATTTAATTTGCGATAATCAACGCAAAGACGTATGTTATTGTCTTTCTTTCGAACAATAACTATCGACGAAGAATAAGCTGAAGTGGATGGTTCAATTATTTGTAGTTGAATCATTTCATCCAATTCTTTCTCGACTTGTGCTTGAAAATGAATAGGTATTGGGTATGGTCTTACTCTGATCGGATTACGATCAGTAAGTATGATGTCATGTTCTATGACATCTGTGTGTCCAGGAATGTCGGTAAGGACATCCTGATATGATTGTAACGTAGAGGATACTTGACGTTGTTCCTCAAAAGACAAGTTAGAAGAGACTGTAACGTCTCTCCACGATTCCGTTGAAATAAGTGGAATCGTAGGAAGAGGTAAGTTCACGTCAGAAAAAATAGTTTCCTCATCCTGTATAACGGACAGGGATGAGATGTGACCATGTTGAACTGGAGAGTCGTCCGTCGCCTGGAAAATAGGCTGTAAATAGTCTGGACGTTCAATAAACTCTGTTAACATATTTATATGGAAGGTTTTATGCCTTCCATCCACATCGACAATATAGTCGACATCAGAAATTTTCGAGACTATAGTGTATGGACCCTTCCAAGAAATGAGAAGTCTATTCTCTCTTGAGGGCAGTAAGACATATGCTTTGTCTCCAGGACAAAGTTGACGTAGGCGTCTTTTCTTATTAGCAAATCGCCTAGCTTTTTCTTTCGCAAATTCGGAAGATGAAGTTGCTAACCTGCACGATTCGATAATCTTTTCTCTAAGAGCTATAACATATTCATATGACGATTGTGTATCATCGTCAATATTATCGGAAGTTATCAAATCGTGTAACAAGGACATTGGCCCGCGCGGTTGCGCGCCAAAGACAAGTTCGAAAGGAGAAAACCCTGTATGCTCGTTGGGAACCTCTCTATAGGCAAAGAGGACTGCAGGTAAAACCCTGTCCCAATCTTCAGGATGATCCTCCGTTATCTTGCCAAGTAAGTTCTTTAGTGTCCTGTTAAGACGTTCTACCAATCCATTGGACATTGGATGATAAATACTACTGAGAGACCTTTTAATGTCTAGCGTAGCCATTACCTGAGACATAACGTCCGAAATTAACTGAGTGCCGTGATCCGACAGTATTTCTCCGGGGAATCCCAGACGAGAAAATACGAGCCAAAGAGCATCAGCGATATCGACAGTTGATATGCTCTTCAGAGGAATAGCCTCTGGCCAACGCGTGCACATGTCCACGCAAGTGAGGATAAATTGGTGTCCTCTGGCTGACTTAATTTTGAACGGACCAATGATGTCTATAGCCATTTTCTGAAACGGCCGAATCGGAATATCTGCAGCCTGAATAGGAGCAGCATGTCTCGGACCCCTAGACTTGACCTCTTGACAAATTTTGCAAGATCGGCAATAAATTCGGATGTCTTTATTCACGAATGGCCAAAAGAATGACGCAAGGACTCTAGTTTTAGTTCTGGAAAAACCCATGTGTCCCGCACACTGAGAATCGTGTGCATGCCGAAGAATTAAGGCTCTCATACACTTAGGCACAAGAATTTGCGAGTGCATAGACTTGTCCGAGTGTTGTACCATTCGTACCAATATACCATTCTTCATAGTGATATACGATTTGTGATTCGTATTTTGATTGGGATCCCCTTTCTTTGCAAGAAGGAAGTATTTCTTCAAAGAAGGATCCTCTTCTTGACGTTTAACAAACGAGTCATGGGAAATCACCAAGTGCTCGTCTTGGCTATCAACTTCATTACTATTATAAGCTGAAGTTGGGGGATTAAGAGCTTGAGCTCTTGTCACCACTGCATTGACCGTTTGAATGTTTTTTTTCTTCCCAACTAGAAATTTGTTGCGGGGTGCATTCCTTAACCCCATGAATACGACCGATTATAAGATCCGCAATAGGATTAGGAAGAAGACATGCATGGACATCTCCTGTGAAGAAAGGAGTGTCAATCCTAATAATAGCAGTAGGATAGCTTTCCATAGTACCACCAAATGTAACACATTTGATTGTTTTTTCCCGTGGCACAGCAAGGATCTATCAGAGACTCCTTAACCCCGACGGTAGTACATCCCGAATCGAAAAGTACTGAGACTAGCCTATCATTTATTAGACCTTTATGTAAGATGAGAGATCCTCTCCCATCATGCGCAACTGTAGCAGGTAGAGCAGGAAGAGGGTGACCACAACTTAGCGTAGATACAGTTGTGAGTCAAACAATGTTAAGCATTGGGGGCATTCAGTTGCTCTCCCAAAATCGAAAGCACAACCAGTGATAGCCCTAGAGTTACCACTATCATTTACTGTATTACAGGCTCCATCAAACTCTTGTTGCGCAGAGTTTGCCTGTTGGTAAGGTCTTTTTTTGTTAAACCTAGGTCTACCTCGATTATCATTTCCCCTGTAATTATTTCGACTATCATTTCCCCTGTAATTGTTATCATATTGCCTATTGTAATCATCATTCCGGTTTGAATCCCGGTTTCTAAATTCACCATCGTCATAATCTTGACGTCGAGAATGATTACCTCGAAAATTTGAATAGTTATTATTTGGATAGCCTTTACGAAAGTGTCTCAAATTATTACCACTAAAATTACGAGAACTACCATCTTGTCTCCACTGCATAGACGAAGAACCATCATGTGTTGGATTACTCCGCTTCTGAGTGTAATTTTGATTACTTCCCCTATTCCAATTTTGTTGAGCACCCTGAAATTTTTTTTCTGAAATTAGGGCCATATGGTGTTGCCGAAGCAGCTGGCAACCCTTCTTTCACTTTAGAATTGCTAACTGTAGCATGGGGATGTGCTGTGGCATACTGACAACAGTATTCCTCCATTTCTTTTAAGTTTTTTAGGCTTACGCTCATGAAGGAATGCAAGAAAAGAATCATTAACAGATGACAAAACCTTATCTCGCAATAATAAAGTCCATTAGACCTTCATATGTTTTCTCAATCTGAGACAACTCAACCCATCGTGTAAATGTACGACGTATCTTTGTAACAAAATCAAGAGAAATCTACTCCATTTTCTGGCAACATTGTCCTAAAACGAAGACGATAGTCTTCTTGTTTTAATTGGTATTTCTTTAGTAATGCTGCCCTGACAACATCATAATTAGTCCTCTCATGTTCGTCTATTGTCATAAGAGTAGTCACTGTGTCACCTGTAAAAAATGGCATCAGTTGTTCAACATATTTTTCCTTTTTTATGTTATGCGTATCGCACAAAAATTGGAATCTATCTAGATAATCTGCTACGTCATCCTTTAAAGGATTGAAATGAGGCAATTTAATCCTACTAACAAACTCCTTTGTCGTACTCGAAGTTGTTTGCTGAGCACCCGTACTCGCCAATTTCAATTTCTCTAACTCCAAAATTGCGAGTTTTTCATCAAGTTCCATCTTCTGTTTTCTTTCCTCATGTTCCATTTTTTCTAATTTCAGCCTCAGCAGCAGCTTGAAGTTTTTTTTCCTCTGCAGCAGCTTGAAGTTTTTTTCCCTCTGCAGCAGCTTGAAGTTTTTTGTCTTCCATTTCCATCTGGAATTTTCTTTCATCAGCTGCAGTTTGAGCTTTCCTCTCCTCAGCAGCAGCTTGAGCTTTTCTCTCCTCAGCCTCTCTTTGATACCTTCTTTCTTCAAGTTCTAATCTTCTATTCTCAGCTTCTAGCTTCTTTAGTTCAGCTTCTGCTTTCAATTTAATTTCCTCTTTTTGTTTCTTTTCTTCTGACTTTAATGCAATGGCGAATTGAGCAGATGAATATTCTTCCAAATTCTTTACCAGACTTACCAAGGGTCAACCCTTGCTGGATGAAGAAATCCAATGTAGACATTCTGTCTAATGAGATCAGAAACCTGAAAAAAAAAATTAAATAAATTACCTTATCCCACTTCAATGGGAGACAAGTCTGAAATGCTAGACTTGTATACTCACTTCACTTTATTTTACTGTCTCAATCTTTGTAGATAACAAGTCTTTTATCAAAGAACTTGTATAAATATCTTATATAATATTATTTAACAAACTCTATATGAAGAGTCTACCTTATCAATAATATCAAAACATGACCAAGTATGTGTATGTAGACTGTGCATGACAGTAATGTAGTACAACCAAAAAAAAATACAAAGACAAAAATACAAAACAATACAAATGGCAACACTGTTTTAACCAAAAATGTGTAGAGAAATACACAAGAAAGGAGAGACCTACAGAATACAAACAAAACAAATCGACAATCAAAACTGAAAAACAGACAAAATATTACAAAAAACAACGTTAAGTACAATTACATCACAGCTAACATCAATAGCGACCAATTGTCACTAGCAAATTTCCAAATTAAGAAAATTTGCACCTACAGACCGCTTACAGTAAGCCTCGATCAAGTGGCATATTTACCGTAAGACCCACCAACCGAAAAACCCGCAGAAAAATACACAAAACAGTAGAAGTGACATAAACATATAGCAATCAATTTCAATGTGTTGCAGAACAAGTTCAGTCACAGCTGAAACTAAAATAAATTTCTTGCTCCTGCGAACACAGAAACGAAATGTCAAACGCGCACTGAACGTCAAATCCACTGTAACATAAAGTGGTATTCACGAACCAAAGTTACTATGACCTTCTCAAATTAGGGCTTGCACATTGAATGTTTACAATTTCACGTACTGTTTACAGACACTTGACCTCCAACAATGTAGCTTGAATACTCTGACCTAGAAAAGTCTGTTGTTGAATGAAACGTGTAACAACCCGCAGTACTGTTTACAATAGGAACCCGCCTTCTATGCAGTTATGGTCCACGTAGCAAATGCCTAGTAGTTCACTTCAGTACTTGTCTTGTTATGCTTTATGTAGCATTATAATATAAATGCTCGTACTGTTTATTTGTGTCAACCGTTGATGACCTATATCTGTCCTGTTGTAGCCAAAACTTGCAAGTGTAGAATTAGCGCTGTGTTACGGCTGTCCCGTGTGTAGCTTAGACCCACAGATCAGAAGTGTAATGTGTACTTGTCCTTCTTGTAACTTTCTCGACAAAACTGGAGACATCATACATGTAACAGCCAACCAGGAATGTAATTTTCTGGATCCATAAATGTCAACAATAATGTCAAATGCTCGCTCTGTTCTTTTTAAACCCACAGATCTGGTCCATCAGAAATGTAAGTTTCTAGGCCACATTGGCGACAAGAAATGTATCATAAGAGCCCACGTAACTGGTCCACCAGAAATGTAACTGTCTTTTTTTTCTTGCGATGATGTGATCACTGGCCCAAGACAGTATACATGTTGTTAGATGTGTAGTGCGAGCGTATGATGAATTGAGTGTGGGTGCGAATGAAGACGCGAATGTGTTTAGGCTCGTATAGATGTAGATCCTGCAACCCATACTCTCACATGCAGTAATCAAGGATGCTTTGACACTGCAGGCATGTTTCAAGACATTTATTGACGGGAACACACATAATATCAACAGGAACAGTCAGTGTAACAAGGTCATGCTGACCTGACATCGATAGGTATACATTTGGCATTCAAAAAGGTAAACATCAGAATAGACGTGCATGGTCAATAGCAAAGTTCTTCAATAATGACAGTTCGTAGCGTCGCCCTTGGCGTCTCTGACTAAACGCGTCAGATGCCTTAGTTACCTTGACACACAGGTGCAACTTGGCACTCCCTGCCAATTGCACATATCAGGCTGTAGTATAATAGCCGAAAGCACAGGCCTCGTCCTAACGTCGGCCGTGTACTTCTGTTAAATAGGTTATCATCAACCCTGCAGTAATACTTATTGTAGATAGAAGTTCCGCCAATCTGCGGCTCCCACAATATATCTTCGTCACTGGATTTCTGGACAATATAAGACTAACAGTCTTGGATGGCTACCTCGAGCACAAATATATAAGTTCTGAAATGGCGGATCCGTGAAATGCTGTTCACCCTAGGTAATCCTTTACATGTTCTGCCACCGAAAAGCGTAATAATGCATAAAGGTCGGTATTACCTGGTAAATGAATCCTCAGAACTACACAAGGAATTCTGTCGTCATCCCGACGCACAGAGATTCACTGGGGAAAACTGCCATAGCAGTTACTTCGAAGATTCTCCCCGAAAAACAATGGACTCTTGGTCCCTTCAGAAAAACAGGACCTCCCGGCTTCCCGGAAGTATATCTCACTCCCGCTTAAAAAACCTTCCCATAGGCCTACGCCGAACTGACAACCTCTGACCCTAAAGGTCAAACACAATGAATGAATAAACAAGGGGAGACAACCCCTAATCAACCTGACATCGCGCACAGGGTGGAAAATAATTGCGGATTCAAAGAGTTAAGTTTATGCATGTGGCTGACAACCTGATCATGTAAAACAAATTGCCACAGACAACAACTGCTGCAGTAACATTAGAATTCTTGGTGCAGGTTTTTTACAAGGAGACCAGCTGCTGTTGTGGTTTCATGCTCTCTAAGAAGCGCAAAAGAAAATGATGGACGAGGATGATGATGATGATAATGATGAGGATGATGGACCATGTTTCATTAAAATGTTTCTGTTTATGTCAGAAAGTCCGTTTTTTTTAGTTACTCTCCCGCCATTTCCAACAGACCTCATTAAATTTCTGACCAAAATTTTTCTCACCTGTTGGTCCCTCCTTGGATTTATCTTGAGCATCCTTTCATATGCGACCCACATCTTTCAAATCTTTATCTACCTTTTCGTCACCTAAAAGATATTCTCATTATCCGTGGATGGTTAGTGTCTGGTGTATCCACTAGGTATTGTGTTACTTCCATTTGAGAGATTTGTTGCACATGGGATGAGAGTTCTTGACTGTTACACTCGATACAGCCATCTGTACGTAAATCAAGGGCAATGGACAAATATGCTCGATAAATCTCTGATGGCAAGAGGTATGTTTTTTATAGCAAAATTTTTAGTAATACCATTGACATCTAGAATAAAGTGGGTGACTGGAATGCTTTGACGGAGGCAGGTGATCGAAATAAAACTTATTTCACAAAGAAACAGTATACATATCCGAACAACCCCCCACCCCCACCACCCCCCCCCCCCCACCCACCCCCCCCCCCCCCCCCCCCCCCACCCCCACCCCCCCCCCCCCCCCCCCCCCCCCCACCGCCCCCCCCACCCCCCCCCCCCCCCCCCCCCCCCCCCCCCCCCTCCACCCCCCCCCCCCCCCCCCCCCCCACTCCCCCCACCCCTACCCCCCCCCCCCCCCCCCCCCACCCCACCGCCCCGCTCCCCCCCCCCCCCCCCGCCCCCCCCCCACCCACCCCCCCCCCCCCCCACCCACATCACAAGCATAGACCCCATCAACAAAATAATTACACCCCATTTCTCCACCCATCTCCTCTTGCGTGACCATCAGCCTCAACGTCCTGTCCTGCGTGCACGTGATGGAAAACGGAATTAAAATACGATTATCACAGCATACGACAATGAGGGAAATAGTTAAAGAGGAAGGCAGAGGATTCTCAATAGTTTTTTTGGCATCGTTAGCAATATCAAGGGTTGATAAACAGCAACTAAGTATTGATAGTTGTGAGAGACATTATCGCCTACGGAAAGGGGCACTCTTCTTGAAAAGTAGACAGCATTACACTAATATTTTCTCAGCATGAACCTCCATTTTCTTGTCTGAGTTTGTAGAGATACGTAGGTTTTTCTTTTCTTCGACTCCAGAGAACGTAATTTCTGATTTTCCTCTGCCAATTAGTGCCAGGAATTCGTATTAGATAATTAAGTTCATAATTTGATTCTGCACTTTTGTACACATGTATGATCATTGTACGTGTGTGTGTGGATGTGAATGTGAACATTAATAGTATCAACAATCGTTAGCTATCTACCTTTTTGAGGGGAGGTGGGGGATTTGGTTTTCCTTGAAAAACGGCCTTTACGAAATCTGTCAATGTATTCTAGTTTTTGGGGTATCCGCTCCATTTTTTCTACAGGAGAATCCTTCGATTTACTAAAGGTTAGTCCCATATAACTGGGGGGTTCACTGCCGGAGGGGAGGTGAAGTGTTCTGGAGACATAACTATACTAGGTCCAGCAATCGGGAGCAGGGGTGACTAGTTCCCTTTATTCCCTGGTTTTTCTTTCCCTAAATCACGAGCAAATTACAGGTACCCATTTACAGGCTGTTCTTTAATCCAAGTACCTTGCAAGTTCCAGATCAAGGCGTTTTTTGTGATACTAGGCTAATGGACTTCGTTAAATGTGTTTTTATCCATTTCGAAATTTGTTGCTTACCTTTTCTTTCACTAGTATATACATTTAAAAAATTAAAAAAAACGAAAAAAAAAACGATACCTGTATTCAGTTACCTGAAAGACAACATCGGAACACAAATCTGCCAGAGCAACTGCAGTCAGAAAAAAAAAAAATAATAATTTCATGAACATCTGTACAACATCCAGAGATTAAAATAGAAACCAATATAATTGTATCCCATATTAGACACGAAAACGTCTAGAAAAAAAACACTTCTGTAAACAAAGTGTTATTTTGAGAAAAATATTAATTAACTTTCATACATGATGTGAATCAACAGTTTTTAACTCTTGAGTTTCCATGCACCTGATTCTATGCGCGTATTACGGGGGTGGGGGGGGAAGGAGGAACATTTGAAAGGAAATAATGAATGTACACTTCGCAAGACGGAACATTTTAAACGTAGGATACAAATGATGTGTCATGTATGTGTCTGTCAGTGCGAGATAGATTGCTAGAGAAAGCTAAATAAGTCATACAGTGTATAAAAAGAAAAACACTACACTTGCTCTGATTTTTCCGAGGATGAAAAATATTTTAACAAGTAGGAAAAAGCTTGAGGTTCTCGACCCATGATTGCAAAAGATGAGTAAACTAATCAAAAAAAAAAAAGACGATTAGGAAAAAAAAAAAAAAAAAAAAAAATTATAAATCAGTGCGAGAAAAAAGACAGTCTGAAATATAGACAAAATTCTGACCGTTCATCTGGTCAGATTGCAAATTGGCCAACCAAAAAAAAAACCGATCTGACTTATACGTGCTAATCAACGGAAAGGAGGGTTTCGAAGAAAATCAAGGTAAAGATGGATCTGAAGGTGTGTCAGAAGAGCTTCTAGGAGGATAATCACGATGTATAATCATACTAGGAAAATTCACAGCAGAACTCAGTTGGTCCTTCCCGCGAACCCATGGACGATGAAATAAATGGTAAATATCAGTACAAGAAATTCTAGAAAAATTAACAGCATTCTATGTTTTCATTTTGGAAATTGCTGAGGCATTTTATGGAGTTCCCAACGAAATTCATTAACTTAATAAGGAAGACCTATGGGACATGACATGCGGATAGGTTCTTCTTGGGGAACAACGTACAAAAACGTTTAAGGATCTGGAAATTACGGGAGTGAGACAGGTGTCATAAGAGGTTCTAGATGGTTAAATAAAAGTAAAGGGACTATCATCAGCTGGACAAAATAGGTGTATCAGAATGATACCAGGATAGTGCCCGATAATGCCAGACAGAGATGGTCTTCTATAATAATACCCCTCTTCTCTGAAAAGAGCATAAATGGGTAGTTCATAGGACATCAATTTTTAGTGGGGTCAAGATATGTAAGTTCTCAGAGAAAATGATGATGATGTTTGTACTCTGAGGTCCATAACTGCTACCTACTTTTAGATCCCAACTTGAGTACTTGAATGATCCTGATCTGTGTTGCTGTTATTTGGGCAAATTGTCTAGCGTTAATTTATTTAATATAATATACACAGGTATTGATTTCAAACAGAACTTTAACTTAATAAAAATTATTAAGCACAGGACTGGATGAAATTTTAAGTACAATTCTAATTGTCTGAACCTCAATATTTTCAGGCTCAGGAAATACTCAAAATAAGCAATAAAATGATATTTACAAATCAAAATAAAATATATTGGAACATCCCTTCCAGAAGGTAGATTGTCATAGGAATAACTACACAGCTCTCTGTTCGTCTGCATGATTAACTTCTGCTAACACTGGCTTGTAAAGTATTTCTTTATTTTATTTGGGAGGGTCTTAATCCTATTCATCCTAAAACGGGTTGTAAACCTAGTATGGTTAACTATTTAGTGAATTGGTGGATGAATTTATCACGGGCCTGTTTTATTAAAGGACATTATCTTTTGATGTTTGCTGCTGAATTTTCATACACTCACTGCAGACCACAAAACTTTGTAGACTCCTGACTGAGAAGATGGGAATCTGACTCCAGGTTATATGAGGGAGCTCTCATCACCACATTAACACTTCCACTCTCAAGTGAATGCAGTCACGAGGTAATGATGTTGACATAACCTGGAATAAAAGGACAACCACATTCCATGTAGAAGTCTACCTCAATTCACCTCACCCACGAAACAACATTAAGTCTTACCATTTTTCAGTTATTGTGCTAACTAGTTGCTCACGACCTAGAATTTCTTTGCCTACAGTCCGTTCCAGTGATCATTCTTTTCTCTGTATTGATTCAACGTTAGTGTCCTTAGTCCATGCATTTTGCTTCCGTACAATAATCAGGTTGAGTACCCAAAACAGCATGTGACCTATTGATTACTTCATTCTAACCTTTCCTGTACGTTTATAGTCACATTGATCTTTGAACAGTGTGTCACTCAGAAGATAAATACCAATTTAAACCACTACTAACACTTACTGGTCCCGTAATTTGTTGCCATATTTGCAAACACTATACAAATTTTTTTTTTCATTTCGAACATGTCTGCAAAACTACACACATTCATAAATGGGTCAGTATGGCAAAACACATAAGTTTCACTTTCTACTTAGCATTTGAACACATAGTCTAGTTATACACAGGTTAATAGTTAACCAAATATGCAAATAAATATATCTTTCTTACCCTCAGGCAAATATATTCACACACACACAAAAAGCTGAACTGGCCTTCTACGGGATCTAAAACTACTCTCAGATCAATCAGAAGGCAAAGACTTGAGTCGTTATGTCTTTTAGCTTTTCTGTCACCTCGGTGCAGATTTTTTGAATCGTATGGCCACAGATCGTACTACCTTGTTACCTATTTATAGAACGAACACTCCCCGCCCAATCAGAAAGACAGTCAAAAATTATTTTTAGAGACTATTGACTGATGCGAATCTGAGCGTGTTTGTATAATCTGACTAAAATTTTAATATTTTATATTACAGTTGTTAATGGAACCGATTTTAATTATCAAAACAGTAATAACTAAACGGCCAATTGCTCTCTATCGTTTTATCTATGATTTTTCCCTTAATTATTCCTTTGCATTTTCAATCTGGGTAATCTTTAAGTAATTAAAATTTGGCATTACCCTGATGTGAAAATATCACTTAAAACTAATTTTCTACTACAATAAAATTTTATCATGCGTGACTATTCATTGCTTATGTGTTAAGCAAATATCAGCGCTATAATTTGATATATTTTCCTTCTGTTTAACTATCTTTAGTTGTTAAGAAATAAAATATCTTCTTCTTCTTTGGTCAAAAAACACAAAAAATAGAATCTTTTGTCACGTCAACCAAAATTTTCTTATCACTACAAGAAAAGGAAACAATTTGATGGTTTTGTTAAATTTGTACTATACTCTTAGATAATTTTTGTTGGGCGGTTTTAACTTTTGACTTGGTTCCTAGATAAATTCAAATACACTAGATACATTTTTTGGCGGTAAATTTGACTGGGTTCTTAGACAAATTTCAAATCCTATAGGTTAGGTTTTTTTGGTTTATAGATTCAAATATTTATAGCTAATTTTTTAGCAGGGAGTTTGAGCGTGGCTGTCATACAGATGTAAAATTTTACAACAGAGAGATGCCTCTTGTCTCCATTTCTTTTCTTACTAGAAATGGAGTGGATTGTGAAAACATCGACGTCACACGACATAAGGTGGAAAACCGGTGGAGTCTGACTGGATAGCTTGATGATCTGGATTTTGCGGATGACTTGGCTCTTCTGTCCCATGGCCATAATCGGATGCAAGAGAGAATGAAAGTTTGCTCAATTGGAGGTCACAGCAGGTGGGATTGGCGACGCACAGGGGCGAGTACAAAGATTATAAATGCAAGAGAGAATAAATGCAAGAGGTGATAGCAGGGGTTGAACTTGAGGAAACGCCACTAGAGGATGCGGAGTCGTGCACCCATGTCTTGGCAGTGGTGTAGGACAGAGTTGGAGGGGACGGACAGTGATATCAAGGTAGGATTACAGGGGGCAAGAGTGCTTTCATTGCGTTGGGAAACGTATGGAGAACAAGAGAAAAGACCAACGCGAAAAATAAGAATCCTTAACTCGTCAAATGTCAAGTCAGTAATATTGTATGGCTCTTAGACAGGGAGAGCAACAAAAACAAACAACCAAAGGGCTGCAGACTTTTATAAACGGGTGCTTGCGTAGAATAGAAGGACTGAAATGGTATGGACAAAGTCACAAATGTGGAATTGAATGACAAGTGCCAGACAAATACCATAGAACAAGAGTTCAGGAGGAAGACGCTGGCGATGGATAGGACACACATTGAGGAGACTTGTTGATGGCATTACAAGGCAGTCCCTTGTTTTATGGAGTCCGCGGGAAGGGGTGGCAGAGCTGGACCATAAAACAACACGAAGAGAACTGGATACAGAGGTGAAAATGATGAGGAAAAACATGAAAAAGAACTTGAGCCGATGGCATCAGGACTGGAAGACTTGGCATTGTTTGTTGAAGGTCTATGCTCCTTGGGGGAGCTAAAGGGTATTGATTGATTGTTTGATGTTACAGATCTGTTGTAGTCAGTGAAAGTAGTACAGTTCTCTAGTGTTACATAGAGCTGTAGATCCTATCATATGGAAGAGAGCTATGTAAAAAAGGCAAGATCTCTTGAGGCCATGATAGGAAAACTCTTTACAGAGCGATACAACATGAGGCAAATCTGATCATCACCCCCCCCCCCCCCCCCCCCCCCCCCCCCCCCCCCCCCCCCCCCCCCCCCTCCCCCCCCCCCCCCCCCCCCCCCCCCCCCCCCCCCCCCCCCCCCCCCCCACCCCCCCCCCCCGACGAAGTCCGCCCATCAGACAAGTGTTTCGGCCCAGTACACTCCTTTACACTCTAAGAGGTGCGGGCCCCACTTAGGTCATTGACTACCAAGTGTCTCAGCCTCCTATTGTCTTGGATCGAAAATGAACCCATTTCACTTTTGTGTAGCAACTTTAAAATCCACAACTCGCCGCCAGCCGTGGAGGCAATTGTGAAAGTAACAAAGAGAAGACAAAATTACTCCGTTCGTTCCGTCGCACTTTAAAATTTGTCTTCTACTTTTTCGCGGGGGTGGGTTACTTTCCCTTGCCTACCTGACTCCGAACACTTTGCGACAGTGCAGGGCATATTAATGTCGCCGAAGATTTTCCAGCTCCTTCTCCAAAAGTTATCTGCTTCAGGTTGTTATCCAACTCTTTTGCCAAGGCTTCGTCCAGCTGTTCCCCAAAAGTCCCCTTTGCACTGGCAGGTGGAAACTTGATTGCATCTTTCTTCCCGTCCAAGAAGTGTGTGAGATCATCATCAGGCAGATCAAACTTGAATGTATAGAATATTGTGGCACCAGAAAAAAAAAATGTTGTAGTTACAAAGAGTGTAGTGAGTAAAGAAAGAATAATAATCGGGCATGTCCTACAAAAAAAAAACGCGTTCCTAATTTATGCAATCTGTGTCATATCATTAATGGATCATTAAAGGTAGTCCCAGATACTGTCGTAGTGGGTAGTGACGTGTTAGAGACTTCACAATACTTAGTCCAGGGTCGAGAGATAGGGTGACCATTTCGCTTTCTCGCTTCCCTTTTATTTCGATAACTTAAGAGGGGAAAGTCATGTACCCATTTACAGCTGGTAGACTAGAGCGTGTCGATACCGTGAATCTAACCCGGCACCTTTGCCGCGAGAGACCAGCACTCTAACCTCTCTGCCAAACAGATGCTCGTCATTAAATTAAAAAAAAACGGCGCTGGGGAATAGATTTTATTTCATGTATGTCTTACGAAAAGGAAGATCTGAAACGTTCAGTAATACAGGTCTTCAAGTTCGAAATTCCTCGGTGATTGCAAAACTGCCGTAGTGTTCCTGTTCAAACTGTCGTTAGGATAATACTTCCATGGAGAAGAAGAGAAGAAAATGTTTAATTATGCAGAAGTATGCATGCCCTGAAGACGGCACTAAATTCCGGTGTGGTTATTTCCGTTTTGCTGCCGAAGTACGAAAACAGTGGCACGAAAGCATTGAGGCTTCATGTATCCTGAGGCTTCATTGGCTATATAGATATAGATATGGTGGAGACCCTTATATTCACACATACCCGAATTTATTACTATATATGAGGGAAAATTTCAGAAATCTTGTCACAGAAAAGCAATAGAGACATGAATATTTCTTGAAAAAAGAAAGCATCCGGCGCCATGTATATTGGGAACAAAACGTAGGTTGTTTCAACAGGCCTGCATTTAGTTCCCCGGCCAGAAAACGCGACAAAAAAAAAAAAATTATATAGCCACTTTGGTGAGAAAAAGATGGGGCAAATATGATACGGATGGAATGGATAAGACAATTTCTTTATTTGGGAAATAATTGAAATGACGTATACTTTAAATGTTCCGTTTTCATATTTTTGCTGCGATCCCTCATAACCCCGAAATGATCGTTTATAACACATTCTTGTGGTGTTATCGTTAATATAAATTAATTGTGATAACATAACAAGATATAGGTAGTCCCTTAGCAGATACTGACGCTTGGGTGTAAGATGTTAGAGAATTCACTGTGCTAGGCCAGCTTTATGAGGGGCGTGACCAGTTCTCCTCCTCGCTGCTTTTCGCCTTCACCAGCTCCAGAGTAGAGTCAGTGTGCCCATTTACAGATAAGTAGAATGCTGCTTACGTTGTCAGGTTTCGAACTCAGTGATAACATAACAATATAAAACAGCAAGCCCTTACACACAACTGGCTATCAATGGTTCTTGACACCGCCGCTAACAAAGCTACATACTTAATTAAAACTAAATAACACGAGCCAAGTTTCCACAACATAGAATTGTACAACAGATGTCTTAGAAATGATAGAATAAATTACACAGTTTGAATTATAGCCACTGAAGCTCAGTGCAAGAAATTTTAGAAAGTTGCACTTTAAAATAATCAATAATGAAAGAAACCAAACAACAACTTATAAAGTGTACATTCTTACCAATTAGCAATTTGAAGAAAGAATTGAGGTCTTTGAGATGTTGATGTAGAAGAATGGGGCACATGTTATGGAAAGAGAAGAAAACAAATAAAGAGGTCATAGCAAACCTAGGAATGAAGACAATAATTAATGAAGGAGATCAAAATTAGACAGCCAAAATATTGTGGCCATGTTGTTGTTGTTTAACAAGGGCTGCTGAGCTTCTCGCTTTTTAGCAGCCAATACCAAGTTGAAGGCTCCAAGGTATTATCTACACTGTAGATCTAGGTTTTTCCTGTGGCTTTTCTGCCATTCTGAAACGTGTTGAGTTGAAGTCATGAGCTCCAATTTCTCCAGCTTGGCTTGCATTTAAAGGACCGTCACATCTGACTCCACACTAGGAGGAAGAAATGTTCGGCATGCTGTACATTACCCGCCATCCAAGAGGGCTCTCCAACTGTACAGAGCTAAAATACTGTACTCTGGTTCTGGGCACTGTTACGCACAAATAATTACTTTTTTCCAAAGTCTTTGTATGATCGTTTTTCGTATGTATGATCATTATTTGACTGAAATGCATGTTATATATATTTTATGGTCAAAGGGACAGAACCCGATATATCGATACTGCTATTTTTTATGAGTTTACCTTCTCTTGTATAGAGACACGTTCGGTCTATAATGTCTTGAACGAAGCGTGACCATATCTCCTTATTTGGTAGTATCAGTCAACTGTTGTAGATGTTTGAAACCTTTCTTAACGCTTCTGTTCATGTCCATAAAAGGCGCGACTGTGTAAGACTTTTATCTCGAATGTTCTTAGAATCGTCTTATTGTGAACAGCGACTCAGAGATTGTCACTCTGCGCATGTCTCGACTGGGTTGTCGTTTGTTGTTCCGCCCAGGTCGGGCAGTTGAGAAATGGACTGATTAGCGAGCGGACGCGACTGCGTCTTGTGATTCTCTGAGGGAAATATATTGTCTTTGTGAGTTAGTTAGCTAACTAGACTATTTCCCCGTATTATTCAAGCCTGCCTGGAGGCATATGTTCATGGTTGATTTTCCGAAATAAGGTAATTCCTCTTGTATCGAACTTTAGGCTATCATCTAGAGGTTCGTCATTTTGTCGCCTTTTTGCTCGCCTGTGTGATTCAAAATGGAGAGGTACTTTGACTAGGATTAAGTCACCGGTATCTTTATACCTGAACTAGTTATATATCTATGGGTCGCTCTAGACCAACAAGACTATTGTCTGTGTTCCAGGATTCGTTATATCGAGATCACGTCCAAGTCAGATGGTTAGACTTAGGAACATTATAAAGGTCGAGCTGACCTGTAGCCCATGTATGCTATTCACGTGCAGACAGTGAACGGACTTATTGTATACAACTGATCTGCTAGCATCAGGAAGGAATAATTATTATTGTCTATGAACATTAAGGATCTGCAGCTGACCACGGTTGCAGAAGTTATATGTATTATTTATCAAGCTTCGCTATGATATTTGTTTTCCATACAACTATTGAGTCTTGACTTCTACATGACTGTCGGTTAACATGAGTTTGAATGCTGCTTTCGTTATACTAGGCTGATCATAACATAAGTATCATGACTGTTTTGTGGCGTGCAAGAAGTGGTATAGACCTAAAGCGAAGTTACCATTTTTATGACTCTACACGTCATGTTGCCTGTGGGGTACCCTGTGAACTGTTCTACTGCAACACACAACAGCAACACAATCTAAACCAGATAAGACACCCACATCTTGCATTGTAATACCTGGTGTCGATAGATAGGTGGTAATTCGACGGCATCCTAATTCCACCCTTATCAATTCATGGTGGCCAATAGTTGGTTTATTCTGGTACCAACTCTCAAGGGGGTCAACAAACCCAGACATCATCAGCAGACTACAAGACAACATTGCAGTTGCTATTCATCACCTTTGATGAAATTTTTTGAAAGACGCAGCAGTACTGACAGTTGTTGATATTTTGAAACTACCCGGCGCTGCTCGGCGGTATTGAAGTTTGTCTACAAATAGAAGGACAAGTACCGAGCGAATGGATTTCCTGATCTGTTGAGAAGAAGGACAAGTGCCGTAACAACTGTTCCGGTCTCAGAATTACTGTTGCAGATTCAGAAGGTCAAGTTCAGAAGCTGTTTCCTGTCAAAAGCTGTTTCCTGTTAGAAGCTCATTTCCTTCGTCATGGCAGTTTACGAGAGCAGATATGGATCAACGTTGGATCGTTGTCCTAAGAATGCTGATCACATCCTGTTCTGAACTGTGCTGACGTTGTGGATACATAGAAGTTAAGTGGCCTGTTTTGTTTGTGAACTGTGCCCTTATGTTCTAACTGAGCCTTCTGTCTATCACATTTTTCGCACTCTTTATATGTTTACATGTTATATGTTATTTGGATTTGTATTTATATGTTTATATTTCTGCGGGTTTTCTCGGTTGGGCGGTGTCTTTCAGTAGATGATACCACGTCACAGAGGTTCTAGTGTTAGCGTTTTCGTTAGGGACTGTGCGAATTTCCTATTGTGAAATTTGCTAGCGACAATCGTTGCTATATCTGTTTAGTTGTGACGAGTTGTGCTTTATTTTCGTTTTTTGTATATTTTTTTTGTTTTTCTCTTTCTTTCTGTTTTTTTAGTTTCGATTTCAATTGTTTGTATTTGTAGGTCTCCTCTTTTCTATTATTCAGTTCTTCACGTAAATTTTTGTGTATATACTGTAGCGTCATTTGTTTGTCATATCTTCGCATTCTGTCATCATATTCTTTTTAGTTTCGCTGTTTATTTATTTGACTTATGCGAATGTTTTCGTATTGTTTGATCTTTGTTATTGTTTACATTGACTCTGATCTTTGTTATTGTTTACATTGACGTTGATCTTTGTTATTGTTTACATTGACTCTGATCTTTGTTATTGTTTACATTGACTTTGATCTTTGTTTTGTTTACATTGTTGGTACTTTGTTATTGTTTACATTGTCTTGTTATTGTTTGCATAGTTCTTGCATAGTTAGCTTTCACTATTGTTACATATATGCTCATGCACTATTGATCTATAGTGCACTTATCATAACTAGCTGGTGGTTTTTTCCTTATGCACTATTGTAGTGCAGTTATGATAAATAACTGATGGTTATGCACTGATTTGGGTAGTGCACTGATAATTAAGAGGTGACTTGTGATATTATTGTACAACTGATAATACAAATTGGTGTCAAGTCTTGTTTCCCACAGAGATTGGAGTGAACATAGTAATTATACAAGCACTTTATTAAGTCTTGTGCTATTAAGATTGAAATAAGATAATTAATTATTTCAGGTTCTGTACTCACATTTTAGACATCATGTCTACATTTGAGTACTTTATTGAGCAGGGTAAAGCCCTTGGGAAGACAGGTGATAAATTAGAAGAATTTGCGACTGTTCAATATGCCAAGGCATTGAAGTCGGAGGAAAAGAAAATGAAAGAACTAACTGAACAAAAGAGAATAGATGCTGAAAATTTAAAACTGCAGATGCAGGTAGATGAAAAGAGATTACAAATGGAAATGGAAAAACAAAAAAGAGAAGCAGAATCTCAGGAGAAGAGACTTCAGGCTGAGCTTGAAAATAAGAGACTTGAAAAAGAAGCTGAAAATAAGAGACTTGAAAAAGAAGCTGAAAATAAGAGACTTGAAAAAGAAGCTGAAAATAAGAGACTTGAAATAGAGGCTGAAAATAAAAGATTAGAAAAAAGTTACAGGCTGAGGCTGAGGAAAGAAGGTTACAAAGAGAGTCTGATGAGAGAAAAGCAAAAATGGAACATGAAGAAAAACTCTTAGCTTTGGAGTTAGAAAAGTTGAAATTATCTAGTAATGCTAATGATGCTAATAAGGTATCATCTGCTAATAAGTCTAATGCTGTTGATTTCAAGCTTAATTTACCAGCATTCAATGCTTCAATTGATGATATAACATTTTATCTAGATAGATTTGAAAGTGCATGTAAGGTGCATAATATAGATAAAACATTATATGTTTATCATCTGTCCAAGATACTTAGAGGTGATGCTTTGACTTTGTTGGGTATGGTAGATGTGTCTGACAAGAACAACTATGAGGTTGTCAGGGCGGCATTGTTAAAGAAGTACCAACTTAACGAAGACGGATATCGTCTAAAATTTAAAAACATGTTACCAGAAACTGGAGTTGAATTCTCAGAATTCATCTCAGGCATACGTCTTACTTTTTTACGATGGGTTGAGCTTTCTAAGACAGAAAGTACATTTGAAGCCCTCATGGACTTACTTCTTAGAGACAAGGTTATGTCTTCTGTTAATGAAGCTTTTCTTTCTTTTCTTCATGAGCGTAAGCCTAAAAATATAAAAGAAATGGAAGAATACTGTAGCCAGTATGTTACTGCACATCCTCACATAACCATTAGCAACTCTAAGGTAAAAGAAGGTCTGCCAGTTGCTTCGGCAGCACCTTATGGCCCGAATTTTATGCGTAAATTTCAGGGTAGCCAGCAAAATTTCAATAAAAAGAGTAACCGTAATTATGCCCAGAACCATGGTAATCAATTTCAGGGAGATTCTTCTTCCCAGAACTGGAGACAACCTAATATTACACGGTATTCTATTCCCGGTAACTTTAGAAATTTTCATAAAGGTAATCGGTATAGAGGGAAAACATTTTTTGCAGAGACCTCAATACCAAGATAATAGAGGTTCTCAACAGCATAGAGATGGTAATGACAGTTATGGAAACTGGAACGCAAACCAGGATAAAAATTACAGTAGGGACTTTAATGATAATTGCAGAGGCAATAATGGTCGCGGTAGATCGCAACAGAAGAGAGAAAAAGATATCAACAGACAAACTCTGTTCAACAAGAATCTCAGGGAGCAGATAAACAGGTTAATAATGATAAAGACCATAATGCTATCGGATGCTCATCTTTTGACTTTGGTAGGGCAAATAAATGTATCCAATGCAGTACTTTATTTGATCCGAAAACCATTAGTACTCTAAGCTGTGGTCATCCTTTGCCCGCTCTTCCTGCTAATGTTGCTCATGATGGGAGAGGTTCTCTTATATTACATAAGGGGCTTGTAAATAGTAATCCAGTCTCGGTGTTGTTTGATTCTGGATGTACTACTGTCGGGGTTAGGCAATCTCTTGTAGATCCATTCTGTGCTACAGGAAAGGTCATCAAATGTGTCACATTTGGTGGCACGTTGGAAAAATATCCTACTGCCATAATACATATTGCTACTCCTTTCTTCACGGGAGAGGTCCACGCGTGTCTACTTCCAAACCCTATTGCGGACCTTATTATTGGTCGTATTCACGGAGTTAGGGAATGTACCCCACAGCAGATTGCTGTTTGGGAAGAGCAAAACATTGAAGCTACCAATACGGTGGTCACAAGAGCACATGCTCTGGATCCACCTCAAACTTCATTAACTAATAATGATGAAGTAAATGAACAAAATAGTCACTTGACTATTACACGTGACTCATTTATCAAATTGCAAGAAGAAGATCCGTCGTTACAAAAATTCTTCATTCTAGCAAAAAAAGGTGATCCTAATCAAAATACTAATAGAAAATCTTGGATTTCTATGAAGAACGGCGTACTTGTACGTATGGTACAAGACTCGACTACATCCACTCATTCACAAATTCTTGTGCCTAAGAGCATGAGGGTGCAAATATTGCAACATGCTCATGACTCGCAATGTGCTGGACATATGGGTTTTTCCCGTACAAAGTCGAGAGTTCTTGCGGCTTTCTTTTGGCCATTTGTGAGCAAGGACATACGAATGTACTGTCGCTCTTGCAAAGTATGTCAGGAGGTCAAATCTAAAGGACCACGACATGCTGCGCCTATTCAGGCTGCTGACATTCCAATTCGCCCTTTTCAAAAAATGGCAATAGATATTATCGGTCCTTTTAGAATTAAGTCGGCTAGAGGGCATCAATTTATTCTTACATGTGTCGATATGTGCACACGTTGGCCAGAGGCAATACCTCTCAAGAGCATCTCAACTGCTGATATCGCAGACGCTCTTTGGCTGATATTTTCTCGCTTGGGTTTTCCCGGAGAAATATTGTCAGACCATGGCACTCAACTGATATCAGACACTATGTCACAGGTAATGTCTATGCTACATATAAAAAGGTCTCTCAGCAGTATCTATCACCCAATGTCTAATGGGTTGGTCGAACGTTTAAATAGGACTCTAAAAAAACTTTACTGGGTAAAATAACTGAGGATCATCCTCAGGATTGGGACAGGGTCTTACCCGCGGCTCTCTTTGCGTATAGAGAGGTCCCCAATGAACATACGGGGTTTTCCCCTTTTGAACTTGTCTTTGGCGCGCAACCGCGCGGCCCTATGTCTTTACTTCACGATCTAATCACTGCCGATAATATTAGCGATGAGACTCAGTCTTCTTATGAGTACGTCATTGCTCTTAGGAAAAAAAATCATTGAGGCATGCAGACTAGCAACTTCGTCTTCCGAATTTGCTAAAGAAAAGGCAAGGCAGTTTGCGAATAAGAATAGATGTCTACGACAACTTTGTCCAGGTGACAAAGCTCTCGTTCTACTTCCTTCAAGGGAGAACAGACTTCTAATTGCATGGAAAGGTCCATATGCAATAGTCTCCAAAATTTCTGATGTCGACTATGTTGTCGATATTGATGGAAAGCATAAAACTTTCCACATAAATATGCTCACGGAATTTCATGAAAGACCAGACTATTTGCAGCCTATTTTCCAGGCAACGGACAATTCTCAAGTACCTCATGGTCAATACTCATCGCTGTCAGTTATACAGGATGAGGAAACTACTTTTTCTGATGTCAATCTTCCTCTTTCTATGGTCCCACTTATTTCTACGGAATCTTGGAAAAAACGTGACCGTTTCTCCAAATCTTTCCGCTGAGGAACATCGACAAGTTTCTTCGATGTTGCAAACATTTCAGGATGTTCTTACAGACATCCCGGGACACACACATGTCATTGAACATGACATTGTGCTAACTGATCATAATCCTATCAGAGTCAGACCCTATCCAATACCTATCCATTTCCAGTCTCAAGTCGAAAAAGAATTGGATGAAATGATACGTTTGGAAATCATTGAACCATCCACTTCAGCATACTCTTCGTCTATGGTTATTGTTCGAAAGAAGGATAATAACATTCGCATTTGCGTAGATTATCGCAAATTGAACCAAGTTACGAAGTTCGACGCTGAACCTATGCCTTCATTAGAAGAGCTACTCAATAAACTTTCTAATTCTAGATTCTTTACCAAACTAGATTTGTCTAAAGGTTATTGGCAAGTCCCGCTAACTGAACGTGCCAAACCTTTTACAGCTTTTTCTACACCTAGGGGTTTATTCCAATGGAATTTCATGCCTTTTGGTCTTATGAACGCCCCTGCTACATTCGTACGCATGATGCGGCGAATTCTCGCATATCGTACAGATGTCATAGCATATCTAGATGATATCTGTCTATTCAGTGATTCCTGGGAAGATCACTATTTGGGTTTATACGAATTACTGTCTACTCTTCGCGAGTATAACTTGACTGCAAAACCCTCTAAAGCCTTTATAGGATTTAGTGAGATTTCTTTCCTAGGTCATCGTGTTGGTCATGGTCTTTTAAAGACAGAGGACCACAATGTTTCAAAAATACTTAACATTTCGGTCCCTAAGACAAAGAAACAAGTAAGGAGTCTATTAGGTTTGATCCAATTCTACGGACGATTCATTCCGAATCTGTCCTCCATTATGGCACCGCTTTCTACTTTATTGAAGAAAGGGTCGCCTAATTTGATCCGCTGGTCAAAAGAATGTCAATCCTCATTGGACCAGGTTAAAGACCTATTTTCATCTCCACCTATTCTTAGGTTACCTACTATTGAGAAGACTTTTGTTCTTCGAAGTGACGCCTCGTCAACTGGGATTGGGGCAGCACTAATGCAGGAGTATTCTGATACTCTGCATCCGGTGATGTATATCTCTAGGAAATTAAATGCTGCAGAAAAGAATTACTCGGTTTTAGACCGTGAGTTATTGGCTATGGTATGGTCTATTCTGAAGTTACAAAGATTTCTTCTAGGCGCACATTTCATTGTGGAAACCGACCAGAAAGCGCTTACTGCTATTCAGAGCAAAAACTTGAAGAGCTCGAGGTCCACTCGTTATGCCATAGCTCTTCAACCATTTCATTTCTCGGTTCGAGCTATCCGTGGTTCGGATAATGTAATGGCGGACATTCTGTCCAGATGCCCACACGATTCCACATGATTCTTCTGTCATATATATATTTCCTGATATACAGTCCAATGTTATAATGACATGTTGGTAGATTTTTTTTTTTCTCACTTTTTTGAGGGGGAATTTATAACATTGTTCCATGTAATTATCTAAGAAGGCTTAGTTAGTGATATACGGGCCAAAAGATCACTCGGCCACATTTAAATAAATTATTTTCAGGATTGTATTGAGAGATTTACCAGTTGTCTTTAAGATTTGTGTTATTGATATTTTCGCAGCACATCATTGAAGATGCGAGATTGTGTCCATTGTGGAACTTTGAGTATATCAAGTCCTGTCCTAGATTGGGAGCGGATGATGTCCACATCTTCTTCTATTGAATGTTTTATGTCAACGAAGATCAACACATGTATTACTTATTAGTTACTGATGCATTACATAATGTAATAAAATAGTGCGGTATATTAATATATTACACCGCTATTTGCAACACATTGTATGATATCATAATAATATATTTGATTTCATATATTGGTATGAGAATAATTTGACTTTTATTATGATGTTGCCAGCATTGTGGTTTGTGTTGGTGGCACCTTCCTGGGATATATACGCGTATACTTAGATAAATTTTTCTCTAAGGACCTGGGATATGATCTCAGTTTTGCTCCAAGTGTTGAGCTATTTTGTTAGGTATATCCGCGCATCATACGTGCGTTAGGAGCCTAGATTTTTCCGGCTCCAGGATTTTTAAAAAAAAAAAATGTTTCATTTTTTTTCCCGGGAGGGTGCGGTAATGTTACGCACAAATAATTACTTTTTTCCAAAGTCTTTGTATGATCGTTTTTCGTATGTATGATCATTATTTGACTGAAATGCATGTTACATATATAGATTTTGTGGTCAATAGGACGAAACCCGATATATCGATACTGCTATTTTTTATGAGTTTACCTCCTCTTGTATAGAGACACGTTCGGTCTATAATGTCTTGAACGAAGCGTGACCATATCTCCTTATTTGGTAGTATCAGTCAACTGTTGTAGATGTTTGAAACCTTTCTTAACGCTTCTGTTCATGTCCATAAAAGGCGCGACTGTGTAAGACTTTTATCTCGAATGTTCTTAGAATCGTCTATTTGTGAACAGCGACTCAGAGATTGTCACTCTGCGCATGTCTCGACTGGGTTGTCGTTTGTTGTTCCGCCCAGGTCGGGCAGTTGAGAAATGGACTGATTAGCGAGCGGACGCGACTGCGTCTTGTGATTCTCTGAGGGAAATACATTGTCTTTGTGAGTTAGTTAGCTAACTAGACTATTTCCCCGTATTATTCAAGCCTGCCTGGAGGCATATGTTCATGGTTGATTTTCCGAAATAAGGTAATTCCTCTTGTATCGAACTTTAGGCTATCATCTAGAGGTTCGTCATTTTGTCGCCTTTTTGCTCGCCTGTGTGATTCAAAATGGAGAGGTACTTTGACTAGGATTAAGTCACCGGTATCTTTATACCTGAACTAGTTATATATCTATGGGTCGCTCTAGACCAACAAGACTATTGTCTGTGTTCCAGGATTCGTTATATCAGAGATCACGTCCAAGTCAGATGGTTAGACTTAGGAAGGTTATAAAGGTCGAGCTGACCTGTAATCCATGTATGCTACTCACGTGCAGACAGTAAACGGACGTATTGTATACATCTGATCTGCTAGCATCAGGAAGGAATAATTATTATTGTCTATGAACATTAAGGATCTGCAGCTGACCACGGTTGCAGAAGTTATATGTATTATTTATCAAGCTTCGCTATGATATTTGTTTTTTCCATACAACTATTGAGTATTGACTTCTACATGACTGTCAGTTAACATGAGTTTGAATGCTGCATTCGTTGTGCTATGCCGATGATAACATAAGTATCATGACTGTTTTGTGGCGTGCAATAAATGGTATAAACCTAAAGCGAAGTTACCATTTTTATGACTCTACACGTCATGTTGCCTGTGGTGTACCCTGTGAACTGTTCTACTGCAACACACACAGCAACAATCTAAACCAGATAAGACACCCACATCTTGCATTGTAATACCTGGTGTCGATAGAGGTGGTAATTCGACGGCATCCTAATTCCACCCTTATCAGGCACTCCCAAGGAATTGTCACGTCCTGCACAGAGCCACTTCTCAGCTTCCCATGCCTATCACTGGTTCCACGTGAGATCCTTCTGCATGCAGTCAACCAAGTCAAAGCCAAAGACTTACTCCTGGGGCTCAAGTGACTTCTCCAAGCTTTGTGTGCAATGATGGATTCTCAACAAGTTTCACCACAGGAGGAATCGCTGGAAGTGTGTGGATGATTTCAAGAGTCAACGAGGAGGATGTAATTAGCCTCACAGACATAGATTCACTTTCACGTACATATATTGTAACATTGGTCATAGCTGTTGGCCATATAAGGATAACTCCAAATATGCCTCCATGCATACTGTGGCGATGTAAAAAGACATATCACCTTTACTGAAGACCATAATAGAAGAAATAGTCGAAGGCAAGCGTGCAAGAGGAAGACAGCGCTATATGTGGGAAGATAACATCAAGAGATGGACAGAAAAGAGTCTATCAGAGTGTACCATCAAGACAAGGGACAGTAGACGTTGGAGATTCATCGCAGTCGAGATGGCAGCTGATGATGATGATGATGATGATGATGATGATGATTCTTACCAACTCGTTGCTATCAGTATTAAGCTTGGCCCCTGACCAGAGCACACGAGGAAGAAATCACATCGAGCGAGATAAAATAAAGAACCATTCAAGTTACCAGGAGAGACAGAATGAGATATGATGCCATCAGAAAAAAAAAACTGCAAAGACTAATTGCTGCATGAAATATACAGACAGACAGAAAATAAGGTGGTTTAGCCATCTCATGAGAACTGGCCCCGCTCAGTTATCACTACTCGTCTACAACACAATAACGATTGGCAGAGTGGTTTGAGCGGTGGGCTCTCACAGCACAGCAACACGGTTCGAAACACGGTGGCGTCATGCTGCAGTTGACCTAGTTGTAAATGGATACCTGATTCTGCGTTTGACTTAGGGAAGGCATAAGCAACAAGGAAGGTAACAGGTCACCCCACCACTCGAAGATGGACCTAGTATAGTGAAGTCTCAAACACTTTACTCCCCAAGAACAGTTTCTATTATGTGACTACCTTTAACTTTTTAAGACTAAGAAGTAGGGGGATAAACACTATAACTGGAGCCAACGCGAGAAACATTGGCTCAAGAACTACCACTTCAACACATGGCTTCACAGCCAGAGTGGACGTAACAAGTACAGTAAGTAGAGCAATGAAAGATAACCAATAACATATGCTCTCTGGAATAAAGCAGCAGCTGGGAGACTTTTCCAGGCAATAAATCGAGGATTCCTCCGCAGAAAGGAAGCTGTCAAGAAGACGAAGATGGCTGTAAACCGCTCCACCTATGTCCCAGTCTTGATTTATGGATGCAAGTCATGGCCAATGACTACAACCCACAATAGTCAGCTGCGAACTTCAGAAATGAGGTATATGAGGATGGTGGTTGAAGTAGCAGAATACAAATGGTCCGCAACCAGACGATACGTCGACCTCAAAACCCAGCCCCTGCAGACCTAAGTTGAACAGTCCCAATTACGATGGTTTGGCCATGTTTGCAGAATGGTAGAAGATTGGCTATCCCGACAAATATGAGAATCTACGAGCCAGGGATCCAGACCTCCAGGATGACTCAGTCCCCTGGGAGGACAACATTAGACAATCTCTGAAGGACCGAGGAATAGATTGGAACCAGGCTAGGAGGAAGACAACCGATACAATAGTATGACGCTCTCTCTCTGGCAAATCTCTACAACTCAGGGTAGAAGTGGAAAGACTAATCACGTAAGTAAGTCTGGAATAAAAAACGTTAACTCCAGTGAAGCTGAACAAGATATTCCAGTCATGAAACAACTACAAAAACAAGAGGAAGAGAACACCTATACGTAACTTGACTGATACAACTGAGTCATGACTACTTTGATTTCTACGTTACATAACTTGACCGATACAATTGAGTCATGACTACTTTGATTTCTACGTTACGTAACTTGACTGATACAATTGAGTCATGACTACTTTGATTTCTACGTTACGTAACTTGGCCTATAGCTCGTTCAGTAATGAAAAACAATGATTATATTATGTCGTAATAGCGAGCTATGTGGAATTCTTTTTTAAATCAGTGGCTTTTACGAAGTTCGGCGGCAAATAAATGTGTCCCATTTTACAGAACCAGGATTTTAAGAAAGTCTGGAAACAGCCTAGGTACTCTAAAACCTTAAAACTGATGTTTATTAAAGTAGATCTTTAGAGTGTTCAGTGTTTTTAAAGTACATTCTTGCAGCTTCTGGGATGCCTACATCTGGCCTAGACCCTAGAGCTCTTCACGAAACAGTTGCAGATTAATACTAACATTTATTGCTTAGAAAAGGTTTTAATGTGAGCACCGAAAAGATAAACGGTCCACAAAGATGAGTGATAAACGGCCCACAAACATGAGAGATAAACGGCCCACAAAGATGAGAGATAAACGGCCCACAAAGATGAGAGATAAACGGCCCACAAAGATGAGAGATAAACGGCCCACAAAGATGAAAGATAAACGGCCCACTGTTGCTGTCATTTTCGACGGAGTCATCTGTCAAGTTATTTGCTTATGTTTGTATCATAAGTATAATTGTGTCTTTACCTGCGATGTCAGGTTGATTAGGGGTTGTCTTCCCTTGTTTATTCATTCATTGTGTTTGACCTTTAGGGTCAGAGGTTGTCAGTTCGGGCGTAGGCCTATGGGAAGGTTTTTTAAGCGGGAGTGAGATATACTTCCGGCAAGCCGGGAAGGTCCTGTTTTTCTGAAGGGACCAAGAGTCCATTGTTTTTCGGGGAGAATCTTCGAAGTAACTGCTATGGCAGTTTTCCCCAGTGAATCTCTGTGCGTCGGGATGACGACAGAATTCCTTGTTTAGTTCTGAGGATTCATTTTCCAGGTAATACCGACCTTTATGCATTATTACGCTTTTCGGTGGCAGAACATGTAAAGGATTACCTAGGGTGAACAGCAGCTCACTGATCCGCCATTTCAGAACTTATATATTTGTGCTCGAGGTAGCCATCCAAGACTGTTAGTCTTATATTGTCCAGAAATCCAGTGACGAAGATATATTGTGGGAGCCGCAGATTGGCGGAATTCATATCTACAATAAGTATTACTGCAGGGTTGATGATAACCTATTTAACAGAAGTACACGGCCGACGTCAGAACGAGGCCTGTGCTTTCGGCTATTATACTACAGCCTGATATGTGCAATTGGCGGGGAGTGCCAAGTTGCACCTGTGTGTCAAAGTAACTAAGGCATCTGACGCGTTTAGTCAGAGACGCCAAGGGCGACGCTACGAACTGTCATTATTGAAGAACTTTGCTATTGACCATGCACGTCTATTCCGATGTTTACCTTTTTGAATGCCAAATGTATACCTATCGATTTCAGGTCAGCATGACCTTGTTACACTGACTGTTCCTGTTGATACTATGTGTGTTCTCGTCAATAAATGTCTTGAAACATGCCTGCAGTGTCAAAGCATCCTTGATTACTGCATGTGAGAGTATGGGTTGCAGGATCTACATCTATACGAGCCTAAACACATTCGCGCCTTCATTCGCACCCACACTCAATTCATCATACGCTCGCACTACACATCTAACAACATGTATACTGTCTTGGGCCAGTGATCACCTCAACAAGAAAAAAAAAGACAGTTACATTTCTGGTGGACCAGTTACGTGGGCTCTTATGATACATTTCTTGTCGCCAATGTGGCCTAGAAACTTACATTTCTGATGGACCAGATCTGTGGGTTTAAAAAGAACAGAGCGAGCATTTGACATTATTGTTGACATTTATGGATCCAGAAATTTACATTCCTGGTTGGCTGTTACATGTATGATGTCTCCAGTTTTGTCGAGAAAGTTACAAGAAGGACAAGTACACATTACACTTCTGATCTGTGGGTCTAAGCTACACACGGGACAGCCGTAACACACAGCGCTAATTCTACACTTGCAAGTTTTGGCTACAACAGGACAGATATAGGTCATCAACGGTTGACCCAAATAAACAGTACGAGCATTATAATATAAATGCTACATAAAGCATAACAAGACATGTACTGAAGTTAACTACTAGGCATTTGCTACGTGGACCATAACTGCATAGAAGGCGGGTTCCTATTGTAAACAGTACTGCTGGTTGTTACACGTTTCATTCAACAACAGACTTTTCTAGGTCAGAGCATTCAAGCTACATTGTTGGAGGTCAAGTGTTTGTAAACAGTACGTGGAAATAGTAAACATTCAATGTGCAAGCCCTAATTTGAGAAGGTCATAGTAACTTTGGTTCGTGAATACCACTTTATGTTACAGTGGATTTGACGTTCAGTGCGCGTTTGACATTTCGTTTCTGTGTTCGCAAGGAGCAAGGAATTTATTTTAGTTTCAGCTGTGACTGAACTTGTTCTGCAACACATTGAAATTGATTGCTATATGTTTATGTCACTTCTACTGTTTTGTGTATTTTTCTGCGGGTTTTTCGGTTGGTGGGTCTTACGGTAAATATGCCACTTGATCGAGGCTTACTGTAAGCGTTCTGTAGGTGCAAATTTTCTTAATTTGGAAATTTGCTAGTGACAATTGGTCGCTATTGATGTTAGCTGTGATGTAATTGTACTTAACGTTGTTTTTGTAATATTTTGTCTGTTTTTCAGTTTTGATTTTCGATTTGTTTTGTTTGTATTCTGTAGGTCTCTCCTTTCTTGTGTATTTCTCTACACATTTTTGGTTAAAACAGTGTTGCCATTTGTATTGTTTTGTATTTTTGTCTTTGTATTTTTTTTTTTTGGTTGTACTACATTACTGTCATGCACAGTCTACATACACATACTTGGTCATGTTTTGATATTATTGATAAGGTAGACTCTTCATATAGAGTTTCTTAATAAAATATTATTATATAAGATATTTATACAAGTTCTTTGATAAAAGACTTGTTATCTACAAAGATTGAGACAAGGTGAAATACATATTCAAGTTCTTTATAAAAAAGACTTGTGCCCATAGTGAGTGGGATATAAGGAAATTTTTTTTCCACAGGTACTCAAGTGATTTTTTGGGTACATTATAAACAAGAGGAACATACAAAGTCTTTGTCTAAGACTAAGATAGTAAAATAAAGTGAAGTGAGTATACAAGTCTAGCATTTCAGACTTGTCTCCCATTGAAGTGGGATAAGGTAATTTATTTAATTTTTTTTCAGGTTTCTGATCTCATTAGACAAGATGTCTACATTGGACTACTTTATTACACAAGGGAGAGCCCTTGATAAGACTGGTCAACAGTTAGAACAATGGGCTGTTGCTCAGTATGACAAAGCATTAGCTGCAGAAGAGAAAAAAACTATGGCTGAAGAGAAGAGATTAGAAAGAGAAGCAGCTGCTGAACAAAAAAGGCTAGACAGAGAAGCTGATATGGCTGCTGAACAAAAGAAATTGCAGATGCAGGTGGAGGAAAGGAGATTTGAAGCTGAACAAAAGAGATTAGACAAAGAGGCTGCTGCAGAGGAGAGGAAAGCTCAAGCTGCTGCAGAGGAGAGGAAAGCTCAAGCTGCTGCAGAGGAGAGGAAAGCTCAAGCTGCTACAGAGGAGAGGAAAGCTCAAGCCGATGCTGAAATTAGGAAAATGGAACACGAGGAAAGACTCGCAACTTTGGAGTTAGAGAAATTGAAATTGGCGAGTACGGGTGCTCAGCAAACAACTTCGAGTACGACAAGGGAGTTTGTTAGTAGGATTAAATTGCCTCATTTCAATCCTTTAAAGGATGACGTAGCAGATTATCTAGATAGATTCCAATTTTTGTGCGATACGCATAACATAAAAAAGGAAAAATATGTTGAACAACTGATGCCATTTTTTACAGGTGACACAGTGACTACTCTTATGACAATAGACGAACATGAGAGGACTAATTATGATGTTGTCAGGGCAGCATTGCTAAAAAAATATCAACTAAAACAAGAAGACTATCGTCTTCGTTTTAGGACAATGTTGCCAGAAAATGGAGTAGATTTCTCTGATTTTGTTACAAAGATACGTCGTACATTTACACGATGGGTTGAGTTGTCTCAGATTGAGAAAACATATGAAGGTCTAATGGACTTATTATTGCGAGATAAGGTTTTGTCATCTGTTAATGATTCTTTTCTTGCATTCCTTCATGAGCGTAAGCCTAAAAAACTTAAAAGAAATGGAGGAATACTGTTGTCAGTATGCCACAGCACATCCCCATGCTACAGTTAGCAATTCTAAAGTGAAAGAAGGGTTGCCAGCTGCTTCGGCAACACCATATGGCCCTAATTTCAAAAAAAAATTTCAGGGTGCTCAACAAAATTGGAATAGGGGAAGTAATCAAAATTACACTCAGAAGCGGAGTAATCCAACACATGATGGTTCTTCGTCTATGCAGTGGAGACAAGATGGTAGTTCTCGTAATTTTAGTGGTAATAATTTGAGACACTTTCGCAAAGGCTATCCAAATAATAACTATTCAAATTTTCGAGGTAATCATTCTCGACGTCAAGATTATGACGATGGTGAATTTAGAAACCGGGATTCAAACCGGAATGATGATTACAATAGGCAATATGATAACAATTACAGGGGAAATGATAGTCGAAATAATTACAGGGGAAATGATAGTCGAAATATTTACAGGGGAAATGATAATCGAGGTAGACCTAGGTTTAACAAGAAAAGACCTTACCAACAGGCAAACTCTGCACAACAAGAGTTTGATGGAGCCTGTAATACAGCAAATGATAGTGGTAACTCTAGGGCTATCACTGGTTGTGCTTTCGATTTTGGGAGAGCAACTGAATGCCCCCAATGCTTAACATTGTTTGATTCATCGACTGTATCTACGCTAAGTTGTGGTCACCCTCTTCCTGCTCTACCTGCTACAGTTGCGCATGATGGGAGAGGATCTCTCATCTTAGATAAAGGTCTAATAAATGATAGGCTAGTCTCAGTACTTTTCGATTCGGGATGTACTACCGTCGGGGTTAAGGAGTCTCTGATAGATCCTTGCTGTGCCACTGGAAAAACAATCAAATGTGTTACATTTGGTGGTACTATGGAAAGCTATCCTACTGCTATTATTAGGATTGACACTCCTTTCTTCACAGGAGATGTCCATGCATGTCTTCTTCCTAATCCTATTGCGGACCTTATAATCGGTCGTATTCATGGGGTTAAGGAATGCACCCCGCAACAAATTTCTAGTTGGGAAGAAAAAAACATTCAAACGGTCAATGCAGTGGTGACAAGAGCTCAAGCTCTTAATCCCCCAACTTCGTCTGATAATAGTAATGAAGTTGATAGCCAAGACGAGCACTTGGTGATTTCCCATGACTCGTTTGTTAAACGTCAAGAAGAGGATCCTTCTTTGAAGAAATACTTCCTTCTTGCAAAGAAAGGGGATCCCAATCAAAATACGAATCACAAATCGTATATTACTATGAAGAATGGTATATTGGTACGAATGGTACAACACTCGGACAAGTCTATGCATTCGCAAATTCTTGTGCCTAAGTGTATGAGAGCCTTAATTCTTCGGCATGCACACGATTCTCAGTGTGCTGGACACATGGGTTTTTCCAGAACTAAAACTAGAGTCCTTGCGTCTTTTTTTTGGCCATTCGTGAATAAAGACATCCGAATTTATTGCCGATCTTGCAAAATTTGTCAAGAGGTCAAGTCTAGGGGTCCGAGACATGCTGCTCCTATTCAGGCTGCAGATATTCCGATTCGGCCGTTTCAGAAAATGGCTATAGACATCATTGGTCCGTTCAAAATTAAGTCAGCCAGAGGACACCAATTTATCCTCACTTGCGTGGACATGTGCACGCGTTGGCCAGAGGCTATTCCTCTGAAGAGCATATCAACTGTCGATATCGCTGATGCTCTTTGGCTCGTATTTTCTCGTCTGGGATTCCCCGGAGAAATACTGTCGGATCACGGCACTCAGTTAATTTCGGACGTTATGTCTCAGGTAATGGCTACGCTAGACATTAAAAGGTCTCTCAGTAGTATTTATCATCCAATGTCCAATGGATTGGTAGAACGTCTTAACAGGACACTAAAGAACTTACTTGGCAAGATAACGGAGGATCATCCTGAAGATTGGGACAGGGTTTTACCTGCAGTCCTCTTTGCCTATAGAGAGGTTCCCAACGAGCATACAGGGTTTTCTCCTTTCGAACTTGTCTTTGGCGCGCAACCGCGCGGGCCGATGTCCTTGTTACACGATTTGATAACTTCCGATAATATTGACGATGATACACAATCGTCATATGAATATGTCATAGCTCTTAGAGAAAAGATTATCGAATCGTGCAGGTTAGCAACTTCATCTTCCGAATTTGCGAAAGAAAAAAGCTAGGCGATTTGCTAATAAGAAAAGACGCCTACGTCAACTTTGTCCTGGAGACAAAGCATATGTCTTACTGCCCTCAAGAGAGAATAGACTTCTCATTTCTTGGAAGGGTCCATACACTATAGTCTCGAAAATTTCTGATGTCGACTATATTGTCGATGTGGATGGAAGGCATAAAACCTTCCATATAAATATGCTAACAGAGTTTATTGAACGTCCAGACTATTTACAGCCTATTTTCCAGGCGACGGACGACTCTCCAGTTCAACATGGTCACATCTCATCCCTGTCCGTTATACAGGATGAGGAAACTATTTTTTCTGACGTGAACTTACCTCTTCCTGCGATTCCACTTACTTCAACGGAATCGTGGAGAGACGTTACAGTCTCTTCCAACTTGTCTTTTGAGGAACAGCGTCAAGTATCCTCTACGTTACAATCATATCAGGATGTCCTTACCGACATTCCTGGACACACAGATGTCATAGAACATGACATCATACTTACTGATCGTAATCCGATCAGAGTAAGACCATACCCAATACCTATTCATTTTCAAGCACAAGTCGAGAAAGAATTGGATGAAATGATTCAACTACAAATAATTGAACCATCCACTTCAGCTTATTCTTCGTCGATAGTTATTGTTCGAAAGAAAGACAATAACATACGTCTTTGCGTTGATTATCGCAAATTAAATCAAGTTACGAAGTTCGATGCTGAACCTATGCCGTTATTAGATGATCTACTTATTAGACTTTCTAAAGCTAAATTCTTTACTAAACTAGACTTGTCGAAAGGTTATTGGCAAGTCCCACTGACGGAACACGCCAAACCTCTCACTGCTTTTTCGACACCTAGGGGTCTGTTTCAATGGAATTTTATGCCTTTCGGGCTTATGAACGCCCCAGCGACTTTCGTACGCATGATGCGACGAATTCTATCAGATCGTGCAGATGTCATTGCATATTTAGACGACATCTGTCTTTTCAGCGATACTTGGGAAGAACACTATTTGGGTCTAAAGGAATTGCTATCTACTCTACGTGAGCATAGTTTGACTGCTAAACCCTCTAAAGCTTTTGTTGGGTTTAGTGAAATTTCCTTCCTAGGTCATCGAGTTGGTCATGGTCTGTTGAAGACAGAGGACCAAAACATTTCAAAGATATTAAATATCTCGGTTCCGAAGACAAAAAAGCAAGTGCGTAGTCTCTTGGGATTGATACAATTCTATGGAAGATTCATTGAGAATCTGTCCTCCATTATGGCACCACTTTCAACGTTATTGAAAAAAGGTTCTCCTAATATGGTGCGTTGGTCCCAAGAATGCCAATCTTCATTGGATCAGGTTAAGAATTTGTTCTCATCTCATCCTATCTTAAGACTACCGACGATTGATAAGACTTTTGTCCTTCGTAGTGATGCCTCTTCCACTGGGATTGGAGCGGCACTAATGCAGGAATATTCAGGAACTCTGCATCCTGTAATGTATATTTCTAGGAAGCTGAATGCGGCAGAAAGGAATTACTCGGTTTTGGACCGTGAATTGTTGGCTATGGTTTGGTCCATTCTTAAGCTACAAAGGTTCCTTCTGGGCGCGCATTTCTTTATGGAAACCGACCAAAAAGCTCTTACGGCTATGCAAAGTAAGGATTTGAAGAGCTCGAGATCTACTCGTTATGCTATTGCTCTTCAGCCTTTCCATTTCACGGTGCGAGCTATCCGTGGTCGGATAATGTGATGGCGGACATATTGTCTAGATGCCCACATGATTCCAGTTAAATCTTGTGTCCTAGTTTTTCCTGATATATTTTCAGACTTAGGTCTGTCCTTCATATCATAATATGTTGTAATACAAATGTATTTGGATGATGTTTAGATAATTTAACAAATTTCATTTTGTCCATCCATCAGTGATATGTTGCTAAAATAGCATTGACATTTGTATATTGCTATGATTATATTATTTAGTAATGTTTGATATATGATTGGTATTGCCAGCAACTTAGGTTTCTTGAATGGTATCCCTTAGTTTGTTTGGCTTAAAGGAAATATTTTCTCCTATGTTGAGAGATGATTTGTACCCTCTTCTATTGTACCTGATATTAGGTTCATTGTTTGCATGAGCACAGAAGTGATACTGGTGCTATCTTGCTCATGGACATATTAAAAAAAAAAATTTCATTTTTTTTTTACAGGGGGGTGGTAGTAATGTTGCTGTCATTTTCGACGGAGTCATCTGTCAAGTTATTTGCTTATGTTTGTATCATAAGTATAATTGTGTCTTTACCTGCGATGTCAGGTTGATTAGGGGTTGTCTTCCCTTGTTTATTCATTCATTGTGTTTGACCTTTAGGGTCAGAGGTTGTCAGTTCGGGCGTAGGCCTATGGGAAGGTTTTTTAAGCGGGAGTGAGATATACTTCCGGCAAGCCGGGAAGGTCCTGTTTTTCTGAAGGGACCAAGAGTCCATTGTTTTTCGGGGAGAATCTTCGAAGTAACTGCTATGGCAGTTTTCCCCAGTGAATCTCTGTGCGTCGGGATGACGACAGAATTCCTTGTTTAGTTCTGAGGATTCATTTTCCAGGTAATACCGACCTTTATGCATTATTACGCTTTTCGGTGGCAGAACATGTAAAGGATTACCTAGGGTGAACAGCAGCTCACTGATCCGCCATTTCAGAACTTATATATTTGTGCTCGAGGTAGCCATCCAAGACTGTTAGTCTTATATTGTCCAGAAATCCAGTGACGAAGATATATTGTGGGAGCCGCAGATTGGCGGAATTCATATCTACAATAAGTATTACTGCAGGGTTGATGATAACCTATTTAACAGAAGTACACGGCCGACGTCAGAACGAGGCCTGTGCTTTCGGCTATTATACTACAGCCTGATATGTGCAATTGGCGGGGAGTGCCAAGTTGCACCTGTGTGTCAAAGTAACTAAGGCATCTGACGCGTTTAGTCAGAGACGCCAAGGGCGACGCTACGAACTGTCATTATTGAAGAACTTTGCTATTGACCATGCACGTCTATTCCGATGTTTACCTTTTTGAATGCCAAATGTATACCTATCGATTTCAGGTCAGCATGACCTTGTTACACTGACTGTTCCTGTTGATACTATGTGTGTTCTCGTCAATAAATGTCTTGAAACATGCCTGCAGTGTCAAAGCATCCTTGATTACTGCATGTGAAAGTATGGGTTGCAGGATCTACATCTATACGAGCCTAAACACATTCGCGCCTTCATTCGCACCCACACTCAATTCATCATACGCTCGCACTACACATCTAACAACATGTATACTGTCTTGGGCCAGTGATCACCTCAACAAGAAAAAAAAAGACAGTTACACCCACAAAGATGAGAGATAAACGGCCCACAAAGATGAGCGACAAAGAAAAACGGTAAGGGCTTTCCGCAGACTTAAACTCGCCACCCTAATCGACTGAGCGTCTAATTGGCAGAGTGATTAGAGCTCTTGCGTCTCGCGGTAGAGTCATTAAGTTGCTTGTTTGAAAACTGATGTAGTCGTTCTTAAGTCTACCCCGCTGTAAATAGGTACCTGACTTTACAGGTTGAGTAAGGGAAGGCAAAGAGACTACCTTTATAGTTACCCTAAACCAGTGGAGTTGTAGGGGGTGGGAGTGCGAGGGGGCGGTCCTCCAAGGGTGACAGCCAGGTAAACGGAGCCATCGGACAATATTATGAGAGTACTTACTGTTTAAAATGTAATTGCTAGTGTGTTTCTTTATGAAAGGGAGTGCAAAAGGTGGGTCCGCCCCAGGTGTTAATAATTTAACTACGCCCCTGCCGTAATCTAATCGACGCCACCTGGCTATTTGCAATAAGTCAGTCAGCCACGACCTCCCGCATCTTATCCCCTCCCCCTCTTCCCTCTAACAGTGATGTTGCCGACTAAGTATAGGGGTTCTTATAAATGATAGTTAATGACACTATATCTTGACTGTTATTAAAATAGTCACGATCCACTGTTTAAGCAAACATTGCTTGTTTATTAATTTCTGATTATACTTAAGAGTTCCACGATTAACCATTTAGTTAAACAAAGCTAACCCGATGGCTATCGATCGTGATTTGCGATAAGATCATCTAGTGAAGGGATTCTTAACCGTTTTTAATGCCTGGGACCCATTTGATTGTCCGATGAAAGTTATGGACTCCTTTGATTGTCTCGTGAAGGCTAAGGACCCCTTCTCATTAAAAAAAAAAAATTATGTAAACGTATTATTTAAAAAATTAATTTTTAAATGTTACATTACGTACACGTACCTCCTAGAATCAATTCATTGACCCCCTCTGAAGCGTCCTTGGACCACCATATGTTAAGAACCTGTGCTCTAGTGTGTTACCTACCCATGTCTTACAGTACATTTGTCTGTCTGGTCTGCTTACATAAGAAAGGCCGACAGTCTCCCATATCGTGACACGTACTTAATTATACTTTTTAATTAACAATAATATCTCCGAGTGTCAAGTCTTCATGTACTCATTACAAGTTATTAAGTAATTACTGGCTGCTTATGTAAATTTTGCAAGCATTTTCTCGTCTACCCAATGAGCACTTTTAAGCTATTTTGGATAGCGCTTCATCTGGTATAGGTCTTTGTTTCTGGAATCCTCTAAGACAGGAGTCAGCAACCGGTCGATTGTATCTACCGATAGATCACAGCGGCTGATTTGATAGATCATTAGGTGATGTACGAAAGGGGGGAGGGGGTGTAGAATTTTTTACTTACTTACTTACTTAGACGGTTCCTCTTCTATCCTGGGATGTATAGGGTCGAATTTTTACTTACTTACTTAAACGGTTCCTCGTCTATCCTGGGATGTATAGGGTAGAATTTTTACTTACTTACTTAAACGGTTCCTCGTCTATCCTGGGATGTATAGGGTAGAATTTTTACTTACTTACTTAAACGGTTCCTCGTCTATCCTGGGATGTATAGGGTAGAATTTTTACTTACTTACTTAAACGGTTCCTCGTCTATCCTGGGATGTATAGGGTAGAATTTTTACTTACTTACTTAAACGGTTCCTCGTCTATCCTGGGATTTATAGGGTAGAATTTTTACTTACTTACTTAAACGGTTCCTCGTCTATCCTGGGATGTATAGGGTAGAATTTTTACTTACTTACTTACTTAGACGGTTCCTCTTCTATCCTGGGATGTATAGGGTAGAATTTTTACTTACTTACTTAAACGGTTCCTCGTCTATCCTGGGATGTATAGGGTAGAATTTTTACTTACTTACTTAAACGGTTCCTCGTCTATCCTGGGATGTATAGGGTAGAATTTTTACTTACTTACTTAAACGGTTCCTCGTCTATCCTGGGATGTATAGGGTAGAATTTTTAAACTAGGGATGTTTCGGACTCGCCCTTCAAAGCGTGGTGTTCCGAGGATTGAAGGTACAAGTCAGCCAACACTTTTGTTAAGAGAGGTAATGGTGAGAGATATTTTAAAACTATTCATCTTACTGTTCTTCCCAACTCTACAGACATGATTTTGTCCAGGTAGATCTTTAGGTTCCTCAAGGTAGATCTTTAGTTTCGTCAAGGTAGATCTTTAGTTTTGCAAACGTAGATCTTTAGTTTTGTCCAGATAGATCTTTAGTTTTGTCCAGGTAGATCTATAGTTTTGTCATGATAGATCTTTAGTTTGGTCAAGGTAGATCTTCAGTTCTGTCAAGGTAGATCTTTAGTTTTCTCAAGGTAGATTTTTAAGTTTTGCCCAAGTAGATTTTTAGTTTTGTCAAGGTAAATGTTTAGTTTTGTCAGAGTAGATCTTTAGTTTTGTCAAGGTAGATCTTTAGTTTTATATGTAGATTTTTAGTTTCTCAAGGTAGATCATTAGTTTTGTCAAAGAAGATTCTTTAGTTTTGTTTTTTTGTCAAGATAGATCGTTAGTTTTGTCCAGGTAAATCTTTAGTTTTGTCAAGGAAGATGTTTAGTTTTGTCAAGGTAGATCGTTAGTTTTGTCTAGATAGATCGTTAGTTTTGTCAAGGTAGATCTTTAGCTTTGTCATAATAGATCTTTAATTTTGTCATAATAGATCTTTAATTTTGTCAAGGTTAATTTTAAGTTTTGTCAAGGTATATCTTTAGTTTTGTCAAAGGTAAATATTTTAGTTTGATAAAGAGTAGATCTTTAGTTTTGTCAAGGGAAGCTCATTAGTTTTGTCTAGGTAGATCTTTACGGTTGTCAAAGTAGATCTTTAGTTTTGTCAAGGTAGATCTTTAATTTTGTCAAGGTAGATCTGTAGTTTTATCAAGGAAGAATTTTTAAAGTTTTTCAAAGTAGATCTTTAATTTTGTCAAGGTAGATCGTTAGTTTTGTCAAGGTAGATCGTTAGTTTTATCTAGGTAGATCGTTAGTTTTGTCTACGTAGATCGTTAGTTTTGTCAAGGTAGATCTTTAGTTTTGTCATAATAGATATTTAGTTTCATCCAGGCAGATCTTTAGTTTTGTCAAAGTAGACTGTTAATTTTGTCAAGGGAGATTGTTGGTTTGTCAAGGTGGATCTTTAGTTATGTCAAAGGAAATCATTAGTTTTGTCAAGGTATATCTTTTGTTTTGTCAATGTAGATTTTTGGTTTTGTTAAGGTAGATGTTCAGTTTTGTTAAGGTAGATGCTTAGTTTTGTCAAGTTAGATCTTTAGTTTTGTCAAGGTAGATGTTTAGTTTTGTCAAGGGTAGATGTTTAGTTTTGTCAAGGGTAAATGTTTAGTTTTGATAACGTAGATGTTTAGTTTTAACAAGGGTAGATCTTTAGTTTTATCAATCGTAGATGTTTAGATTTGTTAAGGGTAGATGTTTAGTTTTGTTAAGGTAGATGTTTAGTTTTGTTAAGGTAGATGTTTAGTTTTATCAAGGGTTGATCTTTAGTTATATCAAGGGTAGATCTTTAGTTTTATTAAGGTAGATGTTTAGTTTTGTTAAGGTAGATGTTTAGTTTTATCAAGGGTAGATCTTTAGTTTTATCAATGGTAGATGTTTGGATTTGTTAAGGGTAGATGTTTAGTTTTGTTAAGGTAGATGTTTAGTTTGGGTTAAGGGTAGATGTGTTTAGTTTTATCAAGGGTAGACCTTTCGTTTTATCAAGGGTAGATGTTTAGTTTTGTTAAGGTTAGATGTTTAGTTTTGTTAAGGTAGATCTTTGAGTTTTATCAAGTAGAATCTTTAGTTTTTGACAATGATAGATGTTTAGTGTTTTATAAGGTTAGATGTTAAATTTTGTTAAGGTAGATGTCTAGTTTAGTGAAGGGTAGATGTTTAGTTTTATTAAGGTAGATGTTTAGTTTTGTTAAGGTAGATATTTAGTTTTGTTAAGGTAGATGTTTGGTTTTGTTAAAGTAGATGTTTAGTTTTATCAAGGGTAGATCTTTAGTTTGGTTAAGGTGAGCTGTTTATTTTTTATCAGGGGTAGATCTTCTTACTTTTGTCAAAGTAGAGTTTAGTTTTTGTCAACTGTCGTGAAATCTACACCCACTATATATAAATTAAAACGTAAATGTAAAGCCTAACAAATAAATTTAATAAAAGGAAAGAAGAATGGTAAAGAACAGTGCTGTCACAATGACTGTACTCGAATCCCCCTTGTTTTCTACTTCGTCTGCAAATTGTAACGCTTTCACGTTGATAGTAAAAGCCTTGCTGCATCATACACGCGTTTCCCAACTCATAAAACAGTGTAACGTCCAATTCTAAGAAAAACCTTGAGAATACGCAAGATGACCTAGATTTAAAATTCCATTCATGTCTTTTTTATACAATACGTTACCTAAAACGAAAGACAAGATGGACTAAAGGATAGAGAGAAGGGAGAGGCAGAAAGCAGGGACACATGCAACACTAAACACGCGTCGCGCGATACACAATTGCTGCCATCACGCGTGTAAGGCCACATGCACTAACTTTATTTCAAATCGTCAGTGATAAAAAAAACACTACCCCATACCAGAGTTAGGTTTTAAAATCCTGAAAAAACGACGCTTATTAGGAAATATGACATTATTACTGGTTTACGTTTGAAAACATTACAGTACCCAGGGCAGACACCACATCGTTTTCGAAGTAAACAGGAGGTAGAAGAAATTGCATATTTTGAACGCAGCCACTTAGCTCTTTTAAATTTGTATATTTGGGTTCCTTAGGACTTGCTGACAAAGAATATGTTAAACGTTACGCAAATAGTCTAGGAATTACCAAAATATAGCCAAAAGAAATAGTGAGGGATGTCAGACAACACCCAAATCAGAATCGCTCAGTGGCAGATTTTCACCCCACCATTGTACGGGAAATGGGTCTCCATGTAAAATCCGATTTGATTGGAGCGCAAGAAATGTAAGGCTAAACACGATTAGTCGGGCTATAAAATACCTATTCTATTTGTTGTCAGGGGAAACGTGAGTAGGAGTACTTTTTTTTTAAAAATATGCTGTGTAAACATGGCAAGATTGGTTAGACCTGCCTATATAGTCAATTAGAGGCGTCAGGTGACCACCACATTTGCAAATAAACTTACTACAGAATCAGTGCGTTGAGCACCCGTGCGTATTTTTGTAAATAAAAGCGTGGGACATCGGCAGATCGAAATTGTGCTATATTTCATTGCCGGTCAACGTAATTTTCTGTGTTATTTCCATGAATTGTGGGACTGTGGTCCTAAAGCTATTGAGCAGTACCTGGTCAGAGCTTTGCTGAATCCAGAGTCGGACAGCATACTCCTTGGTCCATTTAGCTATCAGTGAGGTGTCTCCAGAGCCCAGAGGAGAATTCGAGCAGAGGAGTCCTTTCCTGCCGCCATCACGAAAGTTAAGCCTATGTGGCCAGCTGAGCTCAACATTATGTAACCCCATCTTAAACTAACATTGTATAAAAAATACGAGGGAATTTAATTGTTTTAATATGAGGAACTGAGAACATCTCCAATACTAGTCCCAAAAGACAAACTATTGAAGTCATGATGACAAATACCAACAGAGCTTGAACAAAACAAAACCAGTATTACCTCATATTACCACTACACAACTGACACACATAGGATATTTTAATAATATATGTCACTACAATATTCATATTGATAAAGTCTGTACATATACTTGTAATTAAAATTGATTGTGATTCCTGGTTCCTTTGTATTTGAATCAGGACACATATATATTCATGAAAAGTGCTTTATACATCTTGATAATTGAAAATTTACAGTGACTCTTTTAAGATATATCTTTGTAGAGTGTTATATGTATGTGAGTGTCACAGTGTTGTCAAGAGTAGTGGATTAAATTAAATTGTTTATCTGTTTGTTGTTGTGACTTACACTTCATCATACACATACCCTAGACACATAACGTAGTCATCACACTATTCCAGAATAATTCTGACTGAGATATATAAATATGTGGTAGCAAGTAAGGTTATCTATAATACACTACTCTTAATAGATATAGATACCTTCACAGCTGATCTCAGTCAGTACACTAAGTCCCCTATAAATATTTATAACATCCCACTTCACCACATATATTGGGGTCTCGCTCTCGGGATTTTGAATCTTTCCCTATTAAAAAATATTGGGGGTAATTCACTTCAGGGAATAATAAGAATTAAAAGTATCCTTTGGGTGAAATAAATAAGGTTGAGCTCACGTGCCTGTGTTGTCCTTAGATAATTATATAGATTGGAATTGTTGGTTAGACATTGTAGAAATTTACCTGATAGACAATGGCGGACCTGGCCAAGTTTCGATCTGCTGCTGTACAGACTGCGAAAGAGTTAGGATTAGATGGGCAAGTTATGGTTGCCTATGTCACTACGGAATGTGACAAATTTATTGAACGCGAAGAAAGAAGATTAGAAAAAGAGGCCGAAAGAAAGTTAGAGGCTGAGACTAAGAGGTTGCAATTTGAGGCTGAGGCTGAGACTAAGAGGTTGCAGATTGAGGCTGAGGCTAAGAAATTGCAGAAGGCAGAGGAGACAAAGAGGCTGCAAAAGAGGCTGACAGAAGAGGTAAAGCTTGCAGAAAGAAAGGGGAAAAGAAGATTAGCTGCAGAAAGAGAAGATGAGAAGAAATTAGCTGCAGAAAGAAAGAGTTAAGAGATTAGCTGCAGAAAGGGAAGCAGAAAATAAAGAGATTACAAAGGGAACATGAGTTACGACTAAGGGAGTTTGAGTTTCAAGGCCATGCTCCTGAAAATGGTGCCAGTCCCTTTGCCTCTGATGCCACTGCTAGCCAGGGAGCCTCAACCTCAGCTATGAATTTTCATTTAGATCATTTTGTTGAGAAAGACGATGATATTGAGAGCTACCTAAATAGATATGAACTATTAGCTACCACGTATGGGTTAGAGAGAGAAAGGTGGAGCTTAAAGTTATCTCAAGGACTTCGTGGGGCAGCTTATGAAGTTTTTGCAAAATGAGCAGAGGTGATCAGGAAAATTATGACATGCTAAAGCAGGCTCTTTTGTTAAGATATGAAAAGAATGCAGAATTTTATAGGAAAAAAATTTAGGAATGCTAAACTACTGTCAGGTGAAACCTATCACCAGTTCTCTGCACGAATAGAGACATACTTGGAGAAATGGACTTCTCTGGGGAAAACCCAAGATCTTAAGGAAATGGTCCTTATAGAACAATTAAGAGAGTCCATGGCTCCAGACCTGAGAAAGTTTCTCATGGAACAAGGTGCAGAGAGGCTGGGTGAGTTGCTAAATGTGGCTGAAAGGTATCAAGCAGCTCAAGCAGAAGTAACCAGTTTGATAGGCCACGAAATGACTATAAAAATAAAACCCCACAATTCAATGAAAGGAAATATGATAACAGGAAACACCCTTCAGACAGGAAGGAAAATATTGTCCAAATATGCAGGATGCATAATCATAATACTAGTGAATGTGGTAGGAAGGTTCCTCCATATCACGCGGCATGCATGATAACAGTGGACAAGGGGAAGAAGAAACTGACAGAGAATCATATAAATCTTCAACATCCCCCCATCTGTGAAGAAGTGACATGTAATGGGGCCAAGGTTAGGTGCCTTTACGATTCAGGTTTAGAATATGACTCAGTTGTGAGTGCAACCCTAATGCACCCTGAACAGTATACCACAGAGAAAGTGGAGATACAAGGGGCCGTAAAGGGAATATCCACCATGACACTTCCCGTAGCCGAGATCAATGTAGAGACAAGGTACGTGGAAGGAGTGATTAGAGCAGCCGTGTGTGACGATCCTAATTACCCGCTGGTGTTAGGAAGTAAATATGTTTTTCTAGGAAGCCCTGTAAAACCTGTGGTAATGGCCACGCTTCAGGTCAGGTCGACCCCTAGTAGAAAGGAGGAGGAACCCCCATTAACCTTTTCTGATAAACAGATGAGAAAGGCCAGGGCCAAAGGACAAATCATTAAAAACCTTGCTTTGACAAATTGCTAAACAGCCATGCACACCCTAAGAAAGGACAATTTTACTTGAGGGATGGGCTGATCCACAGGAAAGCGGGAGCAGGACCAACAGAATATGGACAGTTGGTGCTCCCAACCCCCTACATAGAAGAAGTGATGGCAAAATCTCATGTTGTTCCAGACGGTGAACACCAGAGAAACGGGTCTACCCGTCAAAGGACATCAGAAAAAATTCTACTGCCCCAAGTAGCTGGCTGATATTGCACAATTTTGTGGGGGCCTGTGAAAAATGTAGCAAGGTACAGTCCCCAAGTTGGGAAAATCATAATCAGATGCCAGCCAAGCATTCTGAAACATATGGGCCTAACATTAACAAGGAAAATAACAATAATAAGGTTGACATAGAGGATAGGTATCCACCTTTCCCCCAACAGTGTTCACCAAAAATATTTAGATTCGGCAACTTGAGAAAGGCATCCAGAGAAATAGAAATTCAGACCCAGGTCAACCCAGGGACAGTTGAAACCGCATTTAGGGAGCTGGCTGGACATTGACATTGAAGATGATCCGCCTAAGTTAAAACCCGAAAACAAATTGTTAACATAAGAAACATGTGGGCAGTGTGGACGAGTGAGCAATTCGGAAATGCTCACAGCGCTTCACACTCTGGCTATTAACGTAGCACTGAAAGGGCACGGTGACATTGGTAGTCCCCCCACCCTACACCGTCCAAGGGAAATTATTGATCGGGGACCCATGGATTGGAGATACCCACCACACATCTTATAGCAATGCTAAGGGTGCGAATTGATTTCTGATGCAGAAACTCATTTCCCCACATATTATCTTAATTCTCCAGATTGTGGTCGTTAGGCGAAACTATAGTTGGTGAATATAGCCTCCATTGGAGCGGCACATTATAGAACATTATAAATATAAATTATTAGAAGGGTGTTTCCACATTCAATCCCGCCTGAATAATCAGACAAATTGTTGCTGTGAACATTTCGGAGGCGCAGAGTGTCTCCATTGTTACCTGTTGAGTTGAGGCTAGTCCGAGTGTATCTTAAGGCTGATCCGGAAATTATTGGATCCCCTCCACAACCCAGATAGCACCATATAGATCAACTCCTCATAACGTACAAATTGAGGAACATCTAATATTCTCGGGACATGTCGTTGAGCAGACTCAGAACACGAAGAGAAAATGGTGAATATTGATTGCTAAGCAGTAGTAAGACAAGCCGTAACACTTGCAGCTGTACAGTAACATATCTGAAATGGATTCTTGGATTGCAGAGGTCTGAGGCAACCTTCGTCAGTAGTGCTTACTTTGAATTGACCCACCTGCATTAATATCCATGAGCAAAATAAAATTAGAGAAACGTTGATGCAGATTTTTTAAGCCGCCATCCGTGCGATGAAAATCAAAGAAATCACCAGGCATAGACATAAATTTCTCTATGTGTATGTAGAATTATAGACAGACGTATAACGTCCCTGTTTTTAAAAAGGGGAGGATTTGTCGTGAAATTATACATCCAGATATATAAATTAAAAGGAAAATGTAAAGCCTAACACATAAATTCAATAAAAGGAAAGAAGAATGGTAAAGAACTCAGTGCTGTCAACAATGACTGTACTCGAAAATCCCCCTTGTTTTCTACTTCGTCTGCAAATTGTAACGTTTCACGTTGATAGTACAGGCCTTCTGCAGCATACACGCGTTTCCTCAAAACAATAAAATGTGTACTCCCATTCTAAGAAAAACCTTGCGATACGCAAGCAAGATGACCTAGATTGTAAAATTCCATTCATGTCTTTTATATACAATCGTTACTAAAAGCAAAGACAGATGGACTAAAGATAGAAAGAAGGGAGGGGCTGAAAGCAGGGACACATGCAACACTAAACACGCGTCGCTGCGCGATACACAATTGCTGCCATCACGCGCCGTGTAAAGGCCACAAATGCACTAGCTTTTTTTCAAATCGACAGTGATAAACAAAAAAACACTACCCATACCAGAGTTAGGTTTAAAATCCTGAAAAAAAAATCGCTTATTAGGAAATATGACATTATACTGGTTTACGTTTGAAAACATTACAGTACCAGACACCACATCGTATTCGAAGTAAACAGGAGGTAGAAGAAAGTGCATATTTTGAACGCAGCCACTTAGCTCCTTTAAATTTGTATATTTGGGTTCCTTAGGACTTGCTGACAAAGAATATGTTAAACGTTACGCAAATAGTCTAGGAATTACCAAATTATAGCCAAAAGAAATAGTGAGGGATGTCAGACAACACCCAAATCAGAATCGCTCAGTGGCAGATTTTCATCCCACCATTGTACGGAAAATGGCGTCTCCATGTAGTAATCCGATTGATTGGAGCGCAAGAAATGTAAGGCTAAACACGATTAGTCGGGCTATAAATACTATCTTTTGTTGTCAGGGGAAACGTGAGTAGGAGTACTTTTTTTTAAAAAGGAAGACATGGGCCACTGTTGGTAAGACATGCAATGATTCCATACTTAGAGGCGTCAGTCCACCACCACATTTTGCCAATATACTCAATTAGAGGCGATAAGCACCAGTCAGCAAATAAAAGCCACATTTGGCAGATAAATCTAAATTGTGTTATATTCAGTGCCTACAACGAATTATCTGTATTATGCCATGTTGAGGTAACTTGACCAGTGAATGTTATATTTAAATTTATGCTGTAATAAGAGTAAAACATGAGCCTATATGGCTCCAGGACAGAAGGTGGTCGGAGGAAAGTAAAACTAGAATATCGACACAGACACCTTGTGCTAGAAAAGAAATAATTCATTGCCGGTCAAAATCGTAATTCTGTGTTATTTCCATATGAAGGCTGACAGTTGGCTCTGGACTGTGGTAGTTATGTATTGTGCCTAAAATAAGCTATAAATTAGAGCAGGTACAACCTGGTCAGAGCTTTGCTGAATCCAGAGGCTGGACCAGCATACTCCTTGGTCCATATAGCAAACATAGTGAGGTGTCTCCAGAACACAGGGAGCAATCGAGCAGAGGAGTCTTTTCCTGCCGCCATCACGAAAGTTAAGCCTATGTGGCCAGCGGAGCTCAACATTATGTAACCCCATCTTAAACTAACATTGTATAAAAATAAGAGTGGAAATTAATTACTTTAATGAACGGAACTGACAACATCTCCAATACTAGTTCCATCAGAAACAAACACTTGCAGTCATGATGACAAATACCAACATAGCTTGAAAAAAAACAACACCAGTATTACCTCATATTACCACTACACAACTGACACACATAGAATTAGATTAATAAAATATGTCACTACAAGATTCATATTGATAAATTCTGTACATATAACTTGTAATTTAAATTGATTGTGATTCCTGGTTCCCTTGTAGTTGAATCAGGACACATATTCATTCATGCCAGTAATGAATACATATTGTTATTTGAAAGTTTACCAGTGACTCTTTTAAGATATCTTTGTAGAGTGTTATATGTATGTGAGTGTCACAGTGTTGTCAAGAGTAGTGGATTAAATTAAATTGTTTATCTGTCTGTTGTTGTGACTTACACTTCATCATACACATACCCTAGACACATAACGTAGCATCACACTATTCCAGAATAATTCTGACTGAGATATATAGATATGTGGTAGCAAGTAAGGTTATCTATAATACACTACTTAATAGATATAGATACCTTCACAGCTGATCTCAGTCAGTACACTAAGTTCCCTATAAGTATTTATAACATCCCACTTCACCACATATATTGGGGTCTCGCTCTCATTTTGAATCTCTTTCCCTATTAAAAAAATATGGGGGTAATTTCACTTCAGGGAATATAAGAATTAAAGAAAGGTATCCTTGGGTGGAAATTAAATAAGGTGTTGCTCTCAACGGTGCCTGTGTTGTCCATAGATAGAAGTTAGATAAAATTGAGTTAGAGTTAGAATTGTTTTTACATTATTATGCATGAAGATAGACAATGGCGGACCTGGCCAAATTTCGATCTGCTGCTGTTCAGACTGCAAAAGAGTTAGGATTAGATGGGCAAGTGATGGTTGCCTATGTCACTACGGAATGTGACAAATTTATTGAACGCGAAGAAAGAAGATTAGAAAAAGAGGCCGAAAGAAAGTTAGAGGCTGAGACTAAGAAATTTGAGCGTTATACAGATTTGAGGCTAAGAGTTGAGGCTGAGAGGCTAAGAGGTTGCAGATTGAGGCTGAGGCTAAGAGGTTGCAGATTGAGGCTGACAAAGAGGCTAAAGCATTGGAAGCCGAGGAAAGAAGACAGGCTGCAGAAAGAGAAGAGAAGAAATTAGCTGCAGAAAGAGAAGAGAAGAAATTAGCTGCAGAAAGAGAAGACAAGAGATTAGCTGCAGAAAGGGAAGCAGAAGATAAAAGATTACAAAGGGAACATGAGTTACGACTAAGGGAGTTTGAGTTTCAAGGCCATGCTCCTGAAAATGGTGCCAGTCCCTTTGCCTCTGATGCCACTGCTAGCCAAGGAGCCTCAACCTCAGCTATGAATTTTCATTAGATCATTTTGTTGAGAAAGACGATGATATTGAGAGCTATCTAAATAGGTATGAACTATTAGCTACCACATATGGGTTAGAGAGAGAAAGGTGGAGCTTAAAGTTATCTCAAGGACTTCGTGGGGCAGCTTATGAAGTGTTTGCTAAAATGAGCAGAGGTGATCAGGAAAATTATGACATGCTAAAGCAGGCTCTTTTGTTAAGATATGAAAAGAACGCAGAATTTTATAGGAAAAAATTTAGGAATGCTAAACTACTGTCAGGTGAAACCTATCACCAGTTCTCTGCACGGTTAGAGACATACTTGGAGAAATGGACTTCTCTGGGGAAAACCCAAGATCTTAAGGAAATGGTCCTTATAGAACAATTAAGCGAGTCCATGGCTCCAGACCTGAGAAAGTTTCTCATGGAACAAGGTGCAGAGAGGCTGGGTGAGTTGCTAAATGTTGCTGAAAGGTATCAAGCAGCTCAGCAGAGGTAACAGGTAATAAAAGAAAAGGCAGTGTAGCACATTATCACTTGAAGCTGTCCACAAAACTTTAATGAAATTTGATCATAAGAGATCAAAACTAAAGGTGAGTAAGCATACCCAAACTTGTTGATAGCCACGAAATGGAATACTATAAGAAATAAAAACCCACAATTCATATGACAAGGAAATATAATAACTTTTCAGAAAACCCTTTTCAGACAGGGAAGGAATTATTGTCAAATATGCAGGATGCAAACATAATACTTTAGTGTACATGTGGTAGGAAGGCTCCAATCCATGCTCACGCGACAAACCTGCTGCATGAACAACAGCTTGGGGAACAGCGGGGTAAGAAGAAAAACTGACAGAGAAATCATATAAAAATCTTCAACATCCCCCATCTGTGAAGAAGTGACATTGTAATGGGCAAGTTAGCGAAGCTCCTTTTACGATTCAGGTTTAAATATGGACCAGTTGTGATTAGGCCAACCACTAATGCACCCTGTCAGTATACCACAGAGAAAGTGGAGATGCAGGGGCGTAAAGGGAACTATCCACGATTTTGGTGACACCCCGTAGGTGCCTTTAGATCAATGTAGAGAATTTTACGTGGAAGGATGTGCTTACTAGCTGAGCACGAATGTGTGACCCGGATCCTTATTAAGTACCCAAGCCACAGTGTTAGGAAGTTATATATGTTTTTTCATAAGGGAATGCCCTGTAACGGTCATGATGGATGATGGCCAGACGCTTCAGGCAGTATTGGAAGGTCTAGCCCTAGTAAAAGGAGGGGAGTGAACCCCCATTAAGGCATACCTTTGTACTGAACTAAACAGATGAGAAAGGCCCATCGGCAAAGGACAGTTATTTGAAAATATGAGTTGCTTTGACAAATGTGCTAAACACAATGCACACCTAAGATATCCCTAAAAAGGACAATTTTACTGATGAGGGCATAGGGCTGCTCCGTAAGGAAGGCGGGGAGCAGACCCAAAGGGGGAGCTAGTTGGTACTCCCTACTCCCCTACCAAGAAGGAATGTGATGCAAAATCACTATGTTGATACCAGACGAGCTGGATTAAATTTCATAGAATGGGGACTTCCCGTCAAAGGACATCAGACAAAAGTTCTACTCGGCCCCAAGTAGCTGCTGATAATTGCACAATTTGTGGGTGCATGCCTGTGAAAAATTAAGCAAGGTACAGGTCCCGCACGTTGGTGACAGGAGTCATAAATCACGATTGCCACCAAGCATGTCCTGCTCCATATGGGTACCAAACATTACTCACTGTTAAGAAAATAACAATTAAGAAGTTCGACATAGGAGCTTCATAGATGCCGTAAACCACCTTTCCCCAACAACAGATGTTCACCAACAAAAATATTTAGATTCGCAACTCTGAGCAAAGGCTATCCAATGAACAGAAAAACCGAAATTCCATACCAGTTCCAACCCCTGGGACAGTTTGAAACCGAGCATTTACACAGCAAACCTGACATAGACATTGGAAGAATGATCCGCCTAAGTGTAAAACCTATGAAACAAATGTTAAACATAGAACCAGTGGGCAGTTTTTTGCACGAGTAAAACAATTAGTGTAAATAGCACACAGCGCTTCACACTATGTTATCCATTAAACTTAGAATTAAACGGGCACTGTGGACATTGGTCTATCTAACCGACCCCCGACACCGTCCCCAAAGGGGAAATTATTGATCGGATCCCATTGGATAAGATACCCCATCACAGTCTTATAGCAATGCTAACTAGCCTTGAGTTTCCAATGATTTCTGATGCAGTAAACTCATAATGCAGGATTTGAGGCCACTATTATCACCCATAAATCTCCGATGATACACTACGGTATAATTCCAGAAACTCGATAGTTGTTAATAGTAGCCTCCATTGTAGCGCACATATATAGGGAACCATTATAAATATATAATTAGAAGGGTTACTTTTCCTAACATGACAATCCCCCTGAGATCAGTACCCACTCCAAGTAGACCATGTTGGCTGTGAACATTCAAATCGGAGGAGCAGAGTGTCTCCATTGTTACCCCCCTTTATTGTTACCGTCTTGCAAATTGAGGATAGTCCGAGTGTTTAAATATGCAACGATCCGGAAATTTTGATATCCCTCCACAACTCAGATAGCACCATATAGAATCAACGCCTCATAACACGTACAAAACTTGAGGAACATCTAATGACATTCTCGGGACATTTCGTTGTGAGCAGGACTCAGCGAAGAGAAAACCCTGGTGAATATTTGCACCTTCTAAGCAGTAGTAAGACAAGCCGACAACTCTTGCAAGCTGAACAGTAACTATCTGAAATGGATTCTTGGATTGCAGAGGTCTGAGGCTAACCTTCGTCAGTACCCTGCTTACATTTGACTTACCCACCCTGCATTAATCCCATGATCAAAATAAAAATTCAGAGAAACGTTGATGCAGATGTTTTCCTAATGCCGACTACGATTCCGTGTCGATGACCACCTAAATCACCCCGAAATCACTCAAGCAATAGACATAACACGATTCTCTATGTGGAATGTACGAACGTTATTAGACTACCCTTATTAGACGTCTCTTTTAAAAGGAGGATTTTGAGTCGTGAACGCTTAGTCACCCCCCACATATAATAAATTAAAACGGAAAATGGTAAAAGCCTAACAAATTAACTTTAATAAAATTTCCCAAGAAATAATGGTAAAAGAACAGTGCTGTCCACACTGAATGTACTCGAAATCGAAATCCCCACCTTTGTTTTCTACATTCGTCTTAGCAAATTGGTAACCGTTTCACGTTGATAGTTAAAGGCCTTCTGCAGCATACACCGCGTTTCACCTCCCCAACACTCAATAAAAATGTGTACTCCAATTCTATAGAAAAAATCCTTGAGTTTGATACCGCAAGATGACCTAGATTTAAAATTCCACTCATGTCTTTTTATACAATACGTTACCTAAAACGAAAGACAGATGGACTAAAGATAGAAAGAAGGGATGGGCTGAAAGCAGGGGACAAACAAATGCAACACTAAACACGCGTTCCTCGCTAGCACTCCATGCTGCTGCCATCACGCGTGTAAGGCCCACTATGCACTAGCTTTTTTCAAATCGACAGTATGAAAAAAAACACTTTCCCACGCACCAGAGTTAGTTTTAAAAATCCTGACAGAAACGCTATTAGGAAATAGACATTATACTGGGTTTACGTTTGAAAACATTAACTAGGTACCCAACACCACATATCGATAATTCGAAGTAAACAGGAGGTAGAAAGAAAACTGCATAGCTTTCACGAACGCAGCCACTTAGCTCCTTTAAATTTGTATTGTTGGGTTCCTTAGGACTTGCTGACAAAAAATAATGTTAAACTGTTTACGCAAATATAGTCTATGATTACCAAATATATAGCCCTAAAGAAATATGAGGGATGTCAAGACAACACTAGAATCAATATCGCTCATGGCAGATTTTCAAACACCCCCACCATTGTACGGGAAATGGGTCGTCCATTAAAAAATCCGATATTGATTGGAGCGCAAGAAATGTAAGGGCTAAAAACACGATTAGACCAATCTGTCGCGATATAAAGACCCGTGCCTTGTGTTGTCAGGAGAAACGTGGAACCATAAGATCGGTATCAAACGAAATTTTTTAAAAAGCTGTGTAATACAAGGCAATGTATTGGGGTAGGATTGGCCAAATATTAGTCAATTCCGGTAGTTCAGGTTCGGTCAGCGTCAGCACCACATTTGGCAAATAAACTTACTACAGAATAGTGGCGTTGAGCGACCAGTGCTTCAGGGTTTGCCTAAATAAAAGCCTAGGGACATCGGCAGATCGAAATGTGAGGTATTGGGCTCAGTGCCGGTCATACGTAATGCGGTGTATATTTCCCTGAAGTGTGGGACTGTGGTTCCTAAAGCTATTAAACGAAGGTACCTGGTCAGGCTTTGTAGCTGACTCGTCCAGAGGGATCGGACAGCATACAATCGCCATGCCCCCCCCCGCGCCATATTAGCAAACATCTGAGGTGTCGTCCAGAAAACAGGAGGACAATCTGCAGTCAAGGATGTCGTTTTCCTGCCGCCAAGCACGAAAGTTAACCTAATGTCCCAGCTTAGCTCAACATTATCGTAGACCCCCATCTATAAACTAACATCCCTGATAAAAATAAGAGGGGAAATAATTGTTTTAATGAACGGAACTGCGAACATCTCCAACTACTAGCCCTCCAAAAAACAGTCATAAACACTTGAAGTCACCTTATGACCAAATACCAACATAGCTTGAACAAAACAACACCAAGTATTACCTCATATTACCACTACACAACTGACCCATATGATAATAAGAATTAATAAAATATGTCACTACAAGATTCCATATTGATAAATTGTTGTACATGATAACTTTGTAATTAAAATTGATTTGTGATTTTCCTGGTTCACTTTGTAGTTTTGAATCAGGACACATATATATTTAATGACAAGTGCATAATACATATTGATTATTTGAAAATTTTATCAGTGACTCCATTTAAGATTGTCTTATAGAGTGGTTACATGTTATGTGATGTCACAGTGTTGTCAAGTGTGGTGGAATAAATTAAATTGTTTATCTGTCTGTTGTTGTTATGACTTACACTTCATCACTTTTCATACCCCTAGAATATTCAACGTTAGTCCAAGATCAATTATATTCAATGTATAATTTCTGACTGAGTTATAAATAATGTGGTAGCAAGTAAGGGTCATCTAAGAATTACACTACCCAGTATTATATATATTTAATCCTTGCACTAGCTGATCTCGAGTACCAGGACTCTAAAGGTCCCCGAGAAATATTTAGTATATCCCACGGTTACCACATCAACGAAGATGTTTTAGTGTAGTCAACGTAGATGTGTAACGTGTAGTCCAAGAGTAGAGATCCTTTAGGTTTTTTCAGCGGTAAGATCTTATAGTTTTGTCCCAGGTTTTTCTGTTTTTTTTCAAAGTTAGATCTTGCAAATTGCCCAGGGTTTGATAAAGTAAATACCTAACAGGCCAACGAGCCGGAATTTTGTTATTTAGGTGCGAGATGTAACCCAGCGCACGACCCGGGTTCCGTCCTCACCGGGCGCAACAATGGTTTATTTTCTTTGAAATCTGCAGAATTTATAGTGTAATCCATGTAAATAGAACCCTCATTAGAGAATAGTACAAGTACCAAGGGGTGGGGGGGGGGGGGTGGCACGGGTCGGGGGCGCCAAAAAAATCGCAGACCTCCGAACCACCTTGGGAAAATCTCTAGGGCCGGGCTCTGCCTACATCCCTGACCTGTCTACGCACGGCTCAAAATGATGTCATAGGGAATTAGTCAATGCTTTGTTTTCCACCTTCCCATGTTATTGGATGAACCCGAAGAAAAGGGCGATCGAGTTTGAGACCAGTGGATTTGCGGCAAAACAAGAAAGGTAAGTTGGATAGTAAGATGATGATGATGGTAATAATAGAGCGCTTAACAAAATCAATAGATGGTAACTGCTAGTTCCACAAACGATAAAAAAATATTATCTTTAAATGATGTGTGAATGAGAACTCATCTTATTAGTCTATTATACTACAGCACCCCCGTATCATTAGTATATTTTATCTCTTAGTATCCGTGCACCTCTGCTCATTAACAATTAACTCCAGGAGGCGTCTTCCTATTTTGGAATCAAAGTGTAATCGGATTGTAGGGGGAGTGTTTTATTTTTTTTGTGTTGTTTTTTTGTTTTGCTTGTGTCTGCAGGCTGTTGTTTTCCATCACAGTGCCCTAAATTTCGCGTCCCTTTTTGCCCATTTTGCAGAGCCGAGAGGCCGACCCTGGCCGATTTATATGTTTCACTTTTTTTCTCGTTCCTTTTTTTTTTTTTTTTTTGTGGCTGGATCTCAGGAGCAATGGAGGTTTCATTAATAGGTCTTCATCATTTTGCGAAAGCCTGTACTAAAGCGTGTGCATATATTCTTGCGTTGGTGGTTTCAGTACCGATTTTGCCGGTACGTGGTGAGGTTGTCAGAACCAAACAAATTCAGTTTTTGAAAAGAAAAAAAATGTTTCACTACGAGTTGGGCGAATTATATCTGATGATAAAAATGTACTGGGGCAAAGTAGATATTAACTGGGTAATTGGGGGTAAGATAATACGAGACCACTCAAAGAACAAGAGAGAGATAGCAACAATTGGAAAACAGCTGTTGTTTCATCTTTAAAGAAAAACATCCAGATACTACTTGTTAGTAAGACAGACAAAAATATCTAGGACCAGACAAGAAAGGAAGAGCGAATTACCTGGAAAAACAAGCCTCTGTGCATGTGTGTTCTAGAATATTTTGAAACACATCCCCATGAAAAACCAGATACAAAGACTCGTGAAAGAACTTCAGTGCAGAGCCTTAATTACCTGAAGGGGATGTTACACTAGTCATCTGAATACACAGTCACTCAACACTACAGGACAGACCAGGAATAAACACAAACAACTACTTAGCCAGGACTAAGCTTAACGCTGACTCGGCCGTGAAGCCTTGGTATACGGATAAAATGCTTATACTCAATTCCTCTGTGCAGCAGTGTAGGAAAACTTAGGAGACTCTGGGCATCTACTTCCAGAAAACGCCAGGCTGTCTAATTATTGATTGGATAGTAGAACAGAATCGACATACCGATTTTCACGCCAGAGATCGAACACCTTAGGTGTTAAATCTTCCTACTCAGTATTATGTTGAAGAGATATGATATGCTAACTGGTCCTGTAGCTCGCTGGTTGTCTACATGAAGCTTCTGATTCCCCTCTATATGTCCATCACTGCGAGCCCTGGACGTGTGATAGATGCCAAATTCCAACAATTTGTATTCGTTAATGGATTCGTACTGATTGGCAGTGTCTTTCTCTAACATGGCGATCAGTTAATTGTTTCTCTTTATCGCTCCATTAGTCCAGATATCCCAAGTGGCCCCGACCTTCCTTTGTGGCTTTCTTTTGAGCCTAGTCGCTGATCAGCTCGCGTACGGGCGGACGCGGTTTTGCAGCGACCCCAGCCTGAACAAATGGACAGAGTAGATCCCAGCACAGGACCAGCTTCAGCGATATGATGCTTGTCTAAAAATCTACCTTAATAGAATCGTGTCTGGGTCCTCGAGGTTTGGAAGAGTTATTTGGATTTAGAGAATACGTTCACTTTTTATGTAAAGCGTTTAACGTATTGTTGGCAAAGCAAGCTTCTGTCTGCAGCGCCATGAGAACAGGAGAAAAAATGAATAATTAATGTAATTTTTACAAGAGTAGAAACTGTCACAATGAATATTATATGTTATAACGAAGATTCCACGTATGGCAGAGGTGTTAGTAGCGCTGGTCTCGCCGCAAAGGGGCAGGGTGCTATTCACGGTTCTACATGCTCCATCACCCAGCTTTAAAATGGGTGCCTACTTTGCCATTAATTTAGGAAGATAAAGAACAAGCGAGGAATGAGAACTGGTCACCTCACTGAACTAGAGAATGTGAAATATCAGAACGCGATCACTCTGCCCAACGGAAGCCAAGTATCTGCTTAAAAGGATCCAATCTAGTTTTAGAACTGCATTTAAAATAACCTTTCCAGCTTAAGTTATCAACATTGCACACGAAAAAAATGAGTCTGTGCAGTAAGCTACTGCAGTTTTTCTACTGGAACCACGATTAAATACCTTTGTCTCGATTTCAACGTTCTTTTGTTGTTCACGGGTCGCAGGCTCGGGAAGTCGCGAAGTCTGTGAGCCTCATAGTGTTGTAGATCGTGGTAGTCCTTGAGTCGAGTCCAATTGTATTAGTAGAGATCGGTAGTTCGTGGAGTTGGTTCGTCATTTGTTTAGTGGTTCGATCCGATATAAATTTGTACCGACGGTCGCAATGAGAATGTTACGGAGACAGTCAAGACACGCCAACGTTTCATCCAATTGCAAAAAAAAGGACGCGTACAAAATTGAAATAACTGTCTGAATTTATTAACTCCGTAATCCCAACAATTTTAAGTACATCCCTTTTTACATATTTAGGAATTTTCAGGTGGGTCTGCATCATAAATTAAATTTTGTGTTAATCTCAAGACTGAAAGGAGTTGGACTTGGTGTAAGAAAAAATCAGCGAACCAAAAAATTAAAATTAACAGTATCTCGCTCAAGGGCGCTTTTGCTACCGTCATTGGTTAAATAATGATTAAACTATTGTGACCCCCGTCATGGTTTGGCGAAGAAGTCATTGTTGCAGTTTGTATGATGGTGAGGTGTGGTAGTTTTGGTATTTTCGTAGAGGGTAGGGAATTGGAATGGAAATATTTGAAATAGACAAAGGTCAACTTATCAGGTTGTGACTTCTACCACAGATCAATATGTTTACATATTAAATCCGATTAAGGGTTTAGGCATGAGTCCA